>CAUYRH010043292.1:0-29387 GCA_963574655.1 Perodicticus potto | reverse complement strand
TACGTGGAAGCTGACACCAATATTTAGCTCTTTTGCCCATTCCAAAAGAAGTCTTCTGGTTTTGAGGGTGGCACCAAATTTAACACCGAGTCAACAGACTGCTTTGGAATCATCAGTGGCAATCCTCAAAACCAACTTGGCCTTTGGATATGCTCTGGCAACTTTCATCAACTCGACTTCACTGTCAAAAGTCATCATCTGGACCCCATTATTGGCAGCATACTTAATTTGAGACAGTTGTTTACAAGGATTTGCATGATAATCCTCTCTGGGGGCACCTTGAGACTTTGCACCAATTGTATTTCAGTCTTGCTAGCACAATCAAATCCTGTTCCAGTGACAGCGAGGGTCTTCACAATGGCTCTACTGTCATTACATTTGACTGCATAAAAGGGAGTGACACGAGGAAGAGCTTTTAGCCATCTTCGGTGTTTCTTCAGAACATCTCTGAGGTCTGCTACATAGAAGGCAACCTTATCATCAGAAGAGGAAACTTCATTGATTTTTTGATCCAGAATGTCCTTGGCAGTAAAACCTTCATCAAGCAAGTGGCATTCAAACTCTTCATTACTAATGTTGTTCATGATTTCTTGATGTTTCTTTGAAAAACGAAGAGATGGAATTTAAAGAAATACTTCCAGCTTCTCACAAAGGCAATTCTCCAGGAATTCTGAATCCCACTGCGTGTGTCCTCCAGACAACAGTGGAAATGTTCTCAGAGCATCCGGGCGCTGCAGGCCAGCCCCATGGAGAAGCCAGAAAGCCAGAGCCGCAAGAGCACTCGGCCGCCCCTGCTGCACCCTGCAGCGCCTGGCTCCCGCCTGCAGGAGGGTTCCGGAGGCCGGGGCGGCGACTTCAGGGACTGACCTCTCCATTTTCAATGTCAATAGAAAATGGGTTATGGAAAAGCTGTCTGTCCTGTTCATGGAGATGAAGCTCTTTAAATCTGAATTGGAACTCCTTTTGCAACTTTTCCAGTGAATCCACACATGTTTTGTTTGGGAACGCAACCAATGGTTTTTCTGCTAACAGATTTTGCGGGCCTGGGATGAGTGCACTGCTAAACAGGACAGGCAGCGGAGGCAAAAACACCTGGCGGGTGGGATAAATGTCCTCGGAGGGCCGCCCGCGGGCCGTAGTTTGAGGACCCCTGCTCTAGGGTGTTGTATATCTACATGTTTATTGTTTGTGTGACCCTTTCACACGGTAGAGTAGTTAGGAAAACTTGGTCTACTTTGTTGATAGCTTTATTTTCACCACCAGTAACACGACTTTACACACAGTGGGCACTCAGTAAATATTTTTTAATGTGTTAGTTGCAGATACTTGCTTTTCTTCTTGGACTTGAGTTAATCTTACATATAGGTACTGATTTTAAATGTAAATATTGGCTTTTAATTCTCTTTTGACCCTATCTTTCTTTAATATTGTTTATTTATTTATTTATTTATTTTTTATTTTTGAGATAGAGACTCAAGCTGTCACCCTGGATAGAGTGCCGTGGCATCACAGCTCACAGCAACCTCCAATTCCTGGGCTCAAGCGAGTCTCCTGCCTCTGCCTCCCAAGCAGCTGAGACCACAGGTGCCCACCATAACGCCCGGCTATTTTTTGTTTGCAGTTGTCACTGTTGTTTGGCGGGCCCAGGCTCGATTCGAACCCGCCAGCTCAGGTGTACGTGGCTTGCGCCTTAGCCCTTTGAGCCACAGGCACCAAGCCAATATTGTTTATTTTTAATAGTAATAAAATATAATTTTAGGTGGCAGAATGTCTTATCGTATAGGAGTTGTGGTCAGATTACATTGGATAATTGTAGAAAGAAAAGGAACTCTTTTTATGTATTTTTTAAATTTCAGATTAATACAAGGGCACAAATGATTAGGTTATATTGTTGGCATTTGTTAAGTAACGTGAAGTTGTAGTTGAGCCCTTCATCCAGGGGATTATGCTGTGTTCTCTTGCATTATGCCCACTAGGTAAGAGCTTACCAATTACCCCTCCCGCCTTCTCTTCTCTTTTCCTCCTCTCCTCTCCCCATCACTTGTATTTAATTGTGTTTTTTTCTTGTGTGGGCATGTAGTTGTTTATCTGTTGGTATCATATTAGTATTGAGTACCTTGCATACTTTCTTTTTCATTTTTGTGATACTTTACTAAGAAGAATGTTTTTCAGCTCTAGCCAGGTAAATACAAAAGATGTAAAGTCTCCATCTTTTTTAAAAAACTTTTAAAGTTTAGATTATTATGAGAGTACAGATGATTAGGTTACATTGTTTTGTGTTTGTTAGTTATGCCCCTCACCCAGGAGGTGTGCCATATACCCTTACATTGTGCCTATTAGGTGAGAACACACCAATCCCTCTCCCTCCTTCCTCCTCCCCTTACTTGAGTCTAATTTTGTTTTTTTCTTGTATGGGCATATATTTGTTCCTTACTGGTTTCATATTAGTATTGAGTATATTGGATACTCACTTTTCCATTTTTGTGACACTTTACTAAGTAGAATATTCTCCTGCTCTATTCCGGTTAATACAAAAGATGTCTCCATCTTTTTTATGGCTCAGTAGTATTCCATGGTATACATGTACCTGTGTTGATGGACACTTGGGTTGATTCTGCATCTTAGCGATTGTGAATAATTGAACTGCAACCATTCTAGTGCAAAGGTCTTTATGGTAAAATGATTTGTTTTTTGTTTCTGTAATCCCTAGTAATGGGATTGTGGGATCAAATGGAAGGTCTACTTAATAAGGAACTCTTAATAAAAGTCTTGAATCAAGAAAAGATTTTAGAGATCTAGATGACATCAGAGAGACAGGCAATAAGAGAAAAGAGTCTATCTTAGTCTAGTAGAACTATGACAGGTAAATGCTTCTTGGTCTCTGAGGATGCGGGGTTGTGGAGCCATGCATTTTAGTTATACAGATAAATAAATAAACATATGAAAAGATAGTGAAAGCCATTAGTCATTAGGGAAATGTAAATTAAAATCACAATGAAATACTGCTACACACCTATTAGCGTGGGTAAAAGTAAACTCTGATCTGGACCCCTCTTTCTTTTCTCTAGGTTCAAAGCTCAGGGATGGTGCTACCAAAAGCCCATTAGCTTTAGGAATTAGGAAGAAGGGTTGTTGCAGGAAGATGAGGCCCAACGGAGAGAAAGAACACCCAAACACCACGATTGTAAGAGGAAGGGCTTTATTCACCAGCTGGGAGCTTATGGCATAGAAGAATTCCAAATGGCTACGATCCCGACTGGCTTGGTCTTTCCCTTTTTATCAACAGTCAAAAAGTTCCACCCCACAGATACCCTTCTTATTGGCCAGTTTGAATTAAGCAGGAGATGCTATTCCAGTCCCTACAGAACTACAGTATTTCACAGAAGTTGGAAATTTCCAAGTTCCAGGAAGTTAAGTTTACAAATTCCCAAGAGCTGTGTCACCATGGAGAGGACCCTGCAAGTGTATCCTTGTGGTCTCCTTGAGAAGACCTGTTCTCCCAGACTTCGTCCTTCTCAGGTATCCCCTCTCAGGGTAAGGGAGCATTCTGTTTATAAGAGCAGTGTGGTGCCTCACACCTGTAGTCGTAGCACTCTGGGAGGCTTGAGGTGGGAAGATTGCTTGAAATCATGTCTTACCCTGGTCCTTAATGTTCCAGTCTTATTCAGAAAGAGAGTGCTCTTTACAAGTAGTGGTTAACTTGATAAAGCCTAAGCATAATTCAAAAGTTATGTTGCTACGAAAAGGTTAGAAATGAAAGCAAATTGCAACTCATAGTCTTTGGTGTTATTTGACATATATTACATAAGTGTCTTGATGCATAGTAGAATTTTCTTTCTTTCTTTCTTTCTTTTTTTTTTTTTAATAGAGACAGAGTCTCACTTTATCCCCCTTGATAGAGAGCTGTGGCATCACACAGCTCACAGCAACCTCCAGCTCCTGGGTATAGGCAATTCTCTTGCCTCCACCTCCCGAGTAGCTGGGACTACAGGCATCTGCCACAACGCCCAGCTATTTTTCTGTTTTACAGGTTGGCCGAGGCTGGATTTGAACCTGCCACCTTAGGTATATGGGGCCAGTGCCCTACTCGATGAGCCACAGGTACCGTCCTCTTTTTTTTTTTTTTAATGACTTTATTTTTTGCAGCAATTTCAGGTTCACAGCAAAATTAACCCAGAAAGTACGGCTTTCTCTTATACTTTCTTCCCCAATATATGCATAGCCTCCCCCACTATCAACATCCTACACCAGAGAGGTACGTTTATTACAGTTGACAAATCTCCATTAACACATCATAATCACTCAAATTCCACAGTTCACATTAGGGGTCACTCCTGGTGTCATACATTCTATGGGTTTCAATAAATACAGAGGACAGATGTTAAATCCTACTCTGTTCTGTGACTGTCTATACTCTTAAGTCCTTTTCCAGACCCACCACATTTCAATCCTTTCTCAGACCAAACTCTCCAACTCTTTGCTAAGTTATTATCAAGCTCAGAGTTACAAGCAAAGTGTGAAACCTCCTACACAACTTCATAACCTCTTTGCCTGCTGCCCTAGAGAGTAGAGGCTGAAATGAGTTGGAATAGAGAGTAGAGGCTGAAATGATTTGGAATTAAAAGCCAGCAGGAGAGGAGAGGTACTACATATTTGAGCTACCATTTTCCAATAATCCCCTCCAAATTTTAATTCTGAAAAGAGATGTAAACATTTCTAAATATGAATCAACAGAATTCAACTGAGTATCGAAATAAAAACACCATGATCAAGTTGGGTTCATTCTAGGCATGCAGGGATGGTTCAATATCAGGAAAACTAGTCAAATAATCAGAAGTAGGGATGACAGCCTTACCATTTATTTGGGAGGCCCTGAAAGGAGAGAGCAATCCATATGTAGAGGCAGCAGATTGAGTTGGTAAGTTCACTATTTAATCAAGTAAAAGGCTAATTTCATGAGGAACAAGGTATACTTCTACAGAGATTATCAAACACTTTGCCATTTTGGAGGATTCTCTTAACAGGAACGGTATCAGAAATAGGGACTAAAGGAGAAGCAGAAGGAAAGAAAGGACATTCTTCTTCAAAGAGAAGACACAGCCAATGACAACTGGGTGGAGGGCCTGAGGAAGAAGGTAGGCAGCCAGAAGGTAACCAAAGCTCAAGAGCATGGCTGAGAGAATATAGGAGCAGGGATGTAAGCCAACAGGTTTTCTTTTCAGGAAGGTGCTCCTCTTATCCTCTCAAGGTTTAGCATGCGTTTCTTAAACAAAAAACCTTAAATCAATGTTTAGTGACTCTACATGTCTTCATTTGTTAGTGCTGCTATACCTGGGACTGGGTAATTGATAAAGAATAGGAACTTACTTATTTTGAAGGCTAGAAGTCTAAGACCAAGGCACCAGCTTCTGGTGTGGGCCGCCTTTCTGTGTCCTCCCATGTTGGAAGGTAGAGGGGCATGAGGGGCTGAATGTGGTATTCCTGCATGGCAGAAGAGCAGAAGAGAGCAAACTCTCTCCCATAAACCCTTTTAGAGCACCATTAATACATTTCAAACACCTCCCATTAGGCCCTACCTTCCAACACTGTTGCACTGGAGATGGTTTTTAACACAGGAATTTGGGGGACACGTTCAGATCACAGCAGAGAGGAACCTCTCTTTCCCTCATGGAGCAAAGCTGAACAGGGACCCAAACTCAGCAGTTGGAAGGAGCAGTCTCAAGATGAGTGAATGCTCTTGGATAGAGAAGAGAGAAGACACCAGGGAGATTTGTAGGATTTTCCAAAATACTTGAGTAGGGGAAGGGATTCCCTTGCAAACACCGAAATAGGAATTGGATTATTCTTATTTGGATAATCAGGAAAAGGGTATCTCCAGAAAGCCAATAACAGCATGAATAAACTGAGGCAACATACAGACACATTTATTTAATATAGTATATTTATATTATACTTGCAGAAGTCAATCAAATGTCTTCTGTAGGTGACATGATAATGGCTAATTTGTTTTCTTTTTTATTTTCTTTCTTTTCTTTTTATTTTTTTATTTTAATTTTTATTGTTGGGGATTCCTTGAGGGTACAAGAAACCAGGTTACACTGATTGCATTTATTAGGTAAAGTCCCTCTAACAATTGTGTTTTGCCCCCAAAAGGTGTGGCACACACACCAAGACCTCACCCCCCTCGCTCCTTCCCTCTCTCTGCTCTTCCTTTCCCCACCCCTCCCTCATTCTTTCTCTCCGCTCTCTCCTTCCCCCAAGAAACTAGAGTTTTTAGTGTTGCTTGTACTGCATCTTCTGGAGAGAAGCTTTGTTCTTTCAAGATCCTTTTGGAAGTACAATCCTTTCTCACCTCTCCTGATAAAGAGAAAGACCTCCTGAGTCTACTTGGAGTAGCTGGAAAGGGTCCGCAGTGCCCAGAGAGGGAGAGAGGACAGACAGAGGCCTGGCGTAGAGCTACCACTCCAGAGTATCTTTCCCGCTGGAGTTCTCCTGCCCTTATTCCTGGAGGATGGCATGCTGTGTTTAAAGCATGACTTTGAGGCTTGAGCAGACTGTGTGACTGTGTCTCTGATCACATACAGGCACTTCCCGGGCCGTCTCAAGCTAATTCACATACAACTGCACAATCTGATCTCTGCTTTGACTTCTACTTTTTTTTAACTCGTCTGTATCTGTTGCAACTTTATTTAAAGCAACTACTATGCTTTGGCTTCCTTGTTATGTGCTTCTAAAGCTTGTGATCAGTTTGCCTGGATAATTTCTCTTTTCCAGCACGCGATGAATGTGATCGGGATCTTTGCAGAAGAACAGACGCTGGTGTTGCAGATAGTGGCGGGAGTGCTCCACCTGGGAAACATCAGCTTCAAAGAAGTTGGAAACTACGCGGCAGTGGAGAGTGAAGAGTGTATGTAGCTGTGGCCCGTGGTTGTTGAATGAGGGGAATGGGTGGTTAGTGACAATCAGAAGTAAGCCTCTGCTTTCCTTTGCTTGGGTCTCAGGGTTAGGGTTTGGGTTAGGGATAGGACTACATTTAGGGTTTGGGGAATGGCTGGTCACCTCCAAACAGAAGCAAGCCACCACTTTCATTTGTTTAGGTCTCAGGAAGAGGTGAGAAATCTGACCTGTCCTGCTGGGGAAAAACCAAATGGGCTCATGAGAGACTGACTACCCCTCTCCTGTGCATTGCCAAGTCCCACACCATCAATGTTTAATGAAATCATTTCAATTTGTCATTCACCTTGGGGAAATTTGGAAAATTTTTACATTTAGATTTAAAGATAAAGTGACATCTTTAATGAAGATGAATAGTTTAATAATGCAAAAGATTAGTCTTTTTTTTTATTGTTTGGGATTCGTTGAGGGTACAAAGAATTAGGTTATAGTGATTGCATTTATTAGATAAAGTCCATCTTATACTTGTGTCCCACCCCCAAGAGGTGTGTTATACACCATGACCCTATCCCTGCGCCCGCCCTCCCGCCCTCTTTTTAAGACTGAGTATCACTCTGTTGTCCAGGCTATAGTGCCCTGGTGTCAGCTTAGCTCGCAGCAACCTCAAACTCCTGGGTTCAAGCAATCCTCCTGCCACAGCCTCTCAGGTAGCTGGAACTACAGGCACCCACCACAATACCCAGCAAATGTTTCTATTGTTATTTATGTATTTATTTATTTATTTATTTAAGAGAGAGTCTCACTCGGTTCCCAGCTCACAGCAACCTCAAACTCTTGGTCCTGAGCAATCAATCCTCTTGCTTCAATCTCCCAAGCAGCTAAGACTACACACCCCTGCTACAATACCCAGCTATTTTTAGAGACGGGGGTCTTGTCCTTGCTTAGGCTGGTCCCAAACTCGTAAACTTAAGCAATCCACCTGCTTCAGCATCCCAGAGTGCTGGGATCACAGGCATGAGCCGCCGTGTCCGGCCTAATTTGTCTATTTTTAGCAGAGACAAGGGGTCTCACTCTTGGTCAGAATGGTCTTGAACTCCTGAGCTCAAGTGACCCTCCTGCCTTGGCCTCTCAAAGTGCTAGGAACAGATGTGAGCCACTGCACCAGGCCAAGCATAGTCTTTTAATGAAAACCTTTTCTATAACTAGTCTTTAGGGTCTAAACTTAAAGGCCTCAAAAGACAAGCGACAGACTATATATAAATATGGGACGCTCACAGGTTCACATTTTATGCATGGGTGAGACTGAATTGGGTTTCTGAACACACAAAGAAGTGGACATTGACTGTTGGGTCGGCATTACTGATATTCACCTCTAATGACCACGTGTGTAGAGTTGGAGCCTCAGCATCTGAATGGTCATTTTTAGTCTTTGAGAAGAAATCAGGGTTCTTCCTGCAGAGAGATATTATGGGTCGCCTGTGCCCACAGTCTGCTGTAAATATCATGGCGTGTGACTTCAGCCTCTCAGGCATCGACAGCTTTCCAGGCTGCTCTCAGAACCCACACATCCTTTAACCACCCAGGAAGACATTCTTCCTTTCTCAGCATTCTTCAGGATGATAAATTTAGATGCTTAGTAATAAATAGTATCCCACTCACTGCTGACAATGCAGTGGGGATATTTCCATTCCAAATAAGGTTCTTTTTTATGTTTTTATTTTCTTTTCTGATAAAAGAGGAAAATTCTGCTAACTTCTGATGACTATCTGATAAAGACTAAGATGAATTATATTTACCAGGGAAGGGGTAGAAAACAATAAATGTACAGGGTGTTTATAAAGTCTGGAAACGTGACCCAATAATTGTAATAATAATAACTATGTTTTAAAAAATAAAAAATAATAATAGTAACTGTGTTTATAAACTTTATATATTGTTTCATTGACATTTAACACATGTGAGTGTATGTCCAGTAGGATCATTAACATGTGGCCTTATAACACTGACAGTTTTGGTTTGGTGGTAGTTTCTGTGGAATTAGATTTGGTTTCCTTTGCCTTCTTGGAAGATAAAATTTTTTTAGGGGGCGGAACAGAGTCTCACTATGTCACCCACAGCTCACAGCAATCTCAAACTTGGGCTTAAGCGATTCTCTTGCCTCCACCTCCCAAGTAGCTGGCACTACAGTCGCCTACCACAACACCCAGCTATTTTTTGTTGCAGTTGTCATTGTTGTTTAGCAGGCCTGGGGCTGGGCAAACCCGCCAGCCTCAGTGTATATGGCTGGCACCCTAACATGTTGAGCTACGGGCGCCACCGCCGGAAGGTAAAATTTTTTACTGCCTTTTTTTTTTTGAGACTGATCCTAACTCCTGTTGCCTCATGATAGAGTTCTATGACATCATCATAGTTCACAGCAACTTCAAACTCCTGGGCTCCAATGATCCTCCAGCCTCAGCCTCCCAAGTAGCTGGGACTACAGGTGCCCACCACTATGCTTAGCTACTTTTTATATTTTTAGGAGAGATGGGGTCTCACTCTTGCTCAGGCTGGTCTCAAACTCCTGAGCTCAGGCATCAGCCCACCTCAGCCACCCAGAGTGCTGAGATTACGGACATAAGCCACCAGGCCTCACCTCTTTACTGCATCTTTATTCTTGAGAACATGACACTTAAACAAGCACTCTCCTAATTGCTTAAACCAACAAATGTTTTGCACATTGATGCTCCGAGTGAGTAGCACCCTCAGCAAAAGAGGTGAGGTCCAGGATGGCAACTGTTGGTGAAATTCCCCAACTGGAGGTGATAGAGGGATGGGGATGAGAAAAGGCTATGCTGAAACCTAAGAGCTTCCCCAACCCCAGTAATTTTATTCTGTTGATTTGGGTATTTGCTTATTGGGAATGCATTAACATGGCTCAAGTGGGTATACAGTGAGAGGTCTCCACTCAGTTCCTTGTCCAAGGTGGTTTGTTCTGTCCCCAAAGGTAATCAGTGGTCCCCGTCTCCTGAGTTGGAGTGCTGTGTGCTCCAGAGCAGACACACGTGTCCCTTCTTTGGTCCCACTTTGTGCAATAATGGGAGTTTATAACATAATGTTCTGCCAATGCTTTTTCGCTGAGCACAATGACTCATGCCTGTAATCCTAGCACTCTGGGAGGCTGAGGTGGGTGGATTGCTTAAACTCAGGAGTTCGAGACCAGCTTGAGCAACAGTGAGACCCTGTCCCTACTAAAAAATAGAAAAATTAGGTGGGTGTAATGGCAGGTGCCCATAGTCCCAGCTACCCAGAAGGCTGAGGTAGGAGGATCACTTGAGCCTAGTGGTTTGAGGGTGCTGTGAGCTAGGCTGCCCCCAGGGCACTCTAACCGTGGCATTGCAGCTCACAGCAACCTCAAACTCTTTGGGTTTAAGCGATTCTCTTGCCTCAGCCTCCCAAGTAGCTGGGACTACAGGCACCCGACACAATGCCCGGCTATTTTTTAGTTGGAGTTGTCATTGTTGTTTAGCAGGCCTGGGCCGGGCTCGAACCTGCAATCCTTGGTGTATGTGGCTGGCGCCCTGCTGACTGAGCTACGGGTGCAGAGTCTACCCCGTTATCATTAATGAATTAGAATGCACAGAACCTCAGGAGCAAAGTCGAATAAACCGTATTTCCCTTGCCATTTAGTAAACTATGTAAATATGTAATTTTCTTTTTCCATTATCTTTTTAGTTTTTCTGTCTTTTCCCTAAACTTCAGATTTAAATGGTAAAATTAAGCCTAACTTTGCTTTACACTTCAATGGAGTAGTAGAAATCTCAGTTTAGTATTTAAATGTGCAGAGACATTACTTTTGAGCAAGTTCTTCCGTGTTTTATATCACTCTGAAGCTATACGGGAGTTACATCCTCGTTTTAAAAGTAATCGTTGCTATCTTCTTCCTTCACCTCCCCGAGCCTCCCAGCTTCTGCACTGACCCTCTTATCCAGCCAGAGTCAACACACACCCTCCTGGAAGTCCACAGCCTGGAGGAAGTCAATACGAGCACCCCTGTAATCTCAACACCAGGGCAGGCACTGAAGAAAATAAGACGTCATAAAAACTTGTACTTAAAAAACATGGCATGGCGTTTCTTCCAGACAAACGCTCCATTTCTTCTCTAGCCGTCTTTGTTGCTTCCCTATACCTGTGGCTCTGATTCTTGGCCAAATTCTATGCCTCGTCTTTGGAGTGCCTGTGAGTCCTCCAGTTATACCCTCTTCTTCAGAAAAGGTACAACAGATGGAAGTGGAGTGTGTGTCTGTGTCAGCCCCGCCGGTCTGTTTTGTCTCAAAGTCTCTTGTGGGACTCCCTGATGGTTTTATTTCTTTGCTGAGGTCATAAAGATAAGGCATAATAAACATTTTCACCAAATATTTTAACCACGCCCCCGTTTTAAGGTTTAGGAGAAGCCTTTGTTTATGAAACAAACAACATGGGGCCTAGTCTTCATTTTATAAAACCATTTATGATGTAGTTCCCCATGAACAAGGAAAGGGGCCTGGTGACTCTACTAAAAGCCACTGATGATAGTGTCCCCTGCATCAAGTGACATAACCCTGCCGCAGATGCTGATGGTAATATTGACATGGTAGCCTCCCCTTGGTGTGAAGCCTTCTTATATGTATGTTGGATACATTGGTAAATGTCTCTTGATTCTCACACCAATGTCTCTTGATTCCCTCCATGGGTCTGGTCTGATTTATGAACATCATATGCTCTCACTCTGTACAAAGAAAGTTTTAGCTCAGTGGAAGACACATCCAGATTCCTAGACATGTGTTAAACAGAATGGCCTTGTTCAGATCAGTGCATTGATTTTGTTCATGTATGCTCTGTAAAAAGAAGCTCTTCTACTGGTCTAAGTATTTTTGTGAAACACTCATAGATGATAAATGCCTTGTTCCAGCATTATCCTTTTTCAAAATGCATTCACTGACTTAATCTCCTTGGAAGGTATATGCTGAGAAATGTCAGCCCATTATATTCTAACACCATCTGTGACATTCTAACAGATTATCCTTTATTGGGAGGCTTGTGATTTTTGAGCATTATCATAAGGTCTTTAACGAAATCTTTTTATCAGATAATTTTGGGAAAGCATTATGCAGAAAAAGAAGACTCATATTCAAGTTCAAAATCTCATTTACCTCTATGAAAATCTTTCATTCATATTAGAAAAGTCTGAACATTCTTTCATGTCTAAGAATGATGTCATTTATTCATGTTAGAGCGTTTTGTCCAGAAATCAGAAAATCCCATTTATATAGCTAGCCTTCCTTTGTAAGTTTCATGGCCTGAAACAAGTTACTGAGCCATAGGAGTCTCAGTGTTTCTGTCCAAAGACCATAATCAACCATACTGCGTGACAACAGGACAGGGTGGGTGTGCTGTGATATGAATAGTAACAGTCTCCCTAATTTCGCTCCATATACCATCCTCGGGAATCTTCTTGTGATGCCTTTCTTTAGAAGCCTATCCAATCCCTCTTTGGCCTCTAGCCCAAATATCACATGCCATTCAAGAATCCCATCAAATCCATCCTAACCTTTAAATCTTGCCTTACATTTTACTTGGAGCCAGTGCCAGTCCACAAACTGCAGACCGCGTCCCAGCCATGTCTCCTACATTCCTGCCTCCTCACCTTTGCAATTTCCATTCCCCTCTCTGCATCTGTACAAATCCTGTTCATCCTTACAGGCCCATTCGAAATCCCTCACCTACCCCAGCAACTAGTAATATCTTCCTGGTCTAAATGTCTTCAGAGCTTTATTATATATTCAGCTTTTAGGCAGACTTTTTTTTGCCTCATCTCTATTGCTTTCAAGACTTATTTTTTTTTGTTTTTTGTAGACAAGAGTCTCACTATGTCACCCTCGGTAGAGTGCTATGGCATCACAGCTCAGCAACCTCCAACTCTTGGGCTTAAGTGATTCTCTTGCCTCAGCCTCCCAAGTAGCTGGGACTATAAGCACCTGCAGCAACATCCAGCTATTTTTTTTCATAGTTGTCATTGTTGTTTGGCAGGCCCAGGCCGAGTTTGAACCCACCCACCCCAGTGTATGTGGCTGGCACTCTAACCACTGAGCTACAGGCACCAAGCCAAGACTCCTTAAATATTTTGTGCCCTTTAGTAATCTTACATAGGGTAAGCGTTCAATAAATATATGATTGGTTGTTATTACATGTATTCGTTTGATCATATCAGGTGTGTTAAGGAAGTGATGCTATGAAAACATTATACCAAAAAGGAAGAAAACAATATTTGGAGCCAAAGGAATGTTTCTTGATTGAGTTCCTTCCGGGTCTGTCTTGCTGGACACTTGGAGTGATGTCCATTTTAGGCATTTAACTGTGATCTCAGTGGGAGGGATTGGCTTGCCATCTTCTTGGATCGCCCATTTGTATTAGAAGTCTCAGTCATCATAGGAATTGACTCATGTAATAGAACAGTTGGGAAAAACGAAGTAGATGGGTGTGTAGGATCGCTGATATGTGGCCTCTGCTACCAATAGAACGTAATAGAGAGGCGAAGGATGGTGCCTTGTGCATACACGCGTGCACACATGAGCCTCCACATGTCTGCGAGATGAATGGGTATCATTCTGAAAGATAACCATGTTCTCTTCCACTCCTCTAGTTTTGGCTTTTCCAGCATATCTGCTGGGGATAAACCAGGACCGACTGAAGGAGAAGCTAACAAGCCGGCAGATGGATAGCAAGTGGGGAGGCAAGTCAGAGTCCATCCACGTGACCCTCAACGTGGAGCAGGCCTGTTATACCAGGGACGCGCTTGCCAAGGCCCTGCACGCCCGGGTCTTTGATTTCTTGGTAGATGTAAGTAACAGAAGTAGACCTTGCTGATACTTCCGATCTTAGCCATAAAGGGTAAAACTACTGCGAAGGGTTTCGTTTTCATATGTTGGCTCATTCCTTGTAACTATTAATCACCGCATTCCTCTGCCTTGTGCCTTCCCACTCTGGAATCATTGAATCCTGCTTTTACGTTTGGATTTGTCCACCCAGACACATTGGCTACACCTACCATGATAACAGTTTCTTCAGGGCAAAATGTTTAGGAAAGCCACGACTAGCAATTAGAAAAAAGGATACCCATGGTCGTGGACCTTTCTTGATGTTTGAATCTAAGGGATTAGAGATACTGCATTTGCCATACGTTGCTTAGTGGCTTGAAGTACTAAGCATTTATTTTGTCACAGTTTCGGTGGGTCAGGTGTTTGGGATCTGCTCTATTGGTGGTTCTAGCTCAAGGACAAGATCATTGTCAAGATGCTGATTGAAACGACAATCATCTCAGGTTTGAGTAGGGTTGGAGGATCTGCTTGAGAAATGGATCACTCCCCTGGCTGTTAGCAGGTGGTCTCAGTTCCTTGCTACAGGGTCCTCTGTGAGGGCCGCTTGAATATCCTCATAACATGGTGGTTGGTTTTCCCCAGAGGGAGTGAACTAAAAGAGAGGATGAGTGAGAAACCTCAAGTTTTATGTCCTAATTTTGGGCTCAAGTATTGTCACTCTGCCAGACTCTGTTAATTAGAAGCAAGTCTCTCAGTACAGTCCACCCTTAAAGGGTCAGGAATTAGCCTTCACCTTTTGAAGGGAGGAATATCAAAGACTTTTTGGATAAACTTTAACACTACCATAGATATTTTTGGTTACAGCATAATTATATGTGTATGTGTATATATACTTATGTATGCATATATACATATTTATGTATGTATGTCACATATATATTCAGAAAATTAGTCTTTCAGCAGGATCGAGCTGCCAGTAACAATCTGTGTTAATCCCTGTAGCCTCTAAATGGTAGAATAATAATAGCACACACGTATATAGCACTACGTGCCAGAGACTGTTCTAAGTATTTTAGGGGAAAAAACTCACTTAATTCTTACAAAAACCCTGTGACCTAGGTATTATTATCTCTGTTTTACAGATAAATTAAGTGAGGCACAGAGAAGTTAAGTAATTTGCCCAAGGTCACGCTGTTACTATTAGATTGGTCTAGGAACACCTAGATTCCACCTAGCCTGCTTCTTTGACTTTTATTCATATTCAAGCTGGAAGGAACCATAAGGGGACTTTAGTCAAGAGACAACAACAAGGCCATTAGACCCAAAAAGTCTGTATTTGAATCCAGACACTAATACCTTTGAGGCTTCAAGTATGGTTAGGTATGGTTGGGGCAGGGTCAGCAGGGCAGGTTTGGGTAATTCTAGATACTTCTCGCAGCTATTTGAAATGTAAGATTGCTTGGCAAGGTCAGGGTCATATCAAACAGCAGTCATGCGTGTAGTTTGTCCAGACCCCTCATTTTATTGAGAAGGGAGTTTTCGGCCTAAAGACTGGTAGACTTGCTCAAGTCTATTCAGCAAGAGGGTGGTACAGGTCTGGGACTAGAACCCACAGCTCTTGTCTCTTTGTTTAGGGTACCTTCTGGCACCGGACTTCCCACCTTCCTCCCTTCCTGTCATCTCATTTTTTTTGTGTAGTAAAAGTGGATGAATGCTCATGTAAGTGATACTAATTTGAGGTGGCATTTACTGAGCACTAACTATGTGCCTGACACTGGGCTAAGTGTTGTATGCCATTAGTCATTAGCTCACCAAAGGCGAAACGCTGTTTTCTTTGCCTGGAAAACACATCTGGTGCTTTAGGATGTCGTATTCACAACCGCATGGAACTTTTCTCTGGTAACCCCCCCTCCCCTGCTTCTGTCACCACCCTCTCTACCCTACAGGTCCCCGGCTATTAAAGTCTGTCCCAGTGAGTTGCATGACCTCTTCTCACTGTGATCAAGAACATTTAGGCATCTCTATACCACTTAAATTTAATCCCAGGCCCTGCTCCTTGCCTAGTGAAATTTTAGGCGAGGCTCAGTATATCCATCAGGAAAATGAGGGTAATAATGATATTCCTGCCATTATGAGAACCGCAATGAGAATTAAGTGAAACAGCACTTTGAGAACACTTAGCAAAGCCTCAAAAATGAGTAAATAGATTATGACTGTAATTATCTGCAGACAGCCCCTCTCAGCAGAGGCCTGCCTTTGCCTTGGCACCCCTGGCATTTTGTGTTAGGCCCCATTAAATGACTACTGAGTGGGGGACAATGACAATGGTATTTATAGATCTAGCAGTGTTGATTTTTCATGTCTTACTTTGATCATCCAAGATGACATTTTCTTCTAATTCTCAAGACTTCATGGAAAGTTAACTCTGCCAGAAATTAATGGTTTTCATCATTAAGCAAATAAGTTTTTCCCCCCCTACCTTAGTAGATTTTTTGGATCCTGGTAGTTTTCCCAAGTCCTTGATGTTGCAAACCACTGATCTTCACACTGTCCTCTGTTTCCCTTGGGTAGTCGTGTCTGCTGTTACTCCCCGCCCCCCATGCACCTGTTTTTAATGAGTGGAAAGGAGTTAATTGACATGCTGTTTTCCTTCCCTAGTCCATCAATAAAGCCATGGAGAAGGACCACGAAGAATACAACATTGGTGTCCTGGACATCTATGGCTTTGAAATATTCCAGGTGAGTTTGAATGATTGGGGGTTGAGGAGGATGACGTTTCATCTGGCCTGCGAGAAATAATTCCATGCGATGAAAAAACTCCACGCAGGCTCTTTTCTGCCTTTGCGAGTTCTCCATGTACCTTTACCCAGTTAGTTTCTCCTGAATATACACCTGCCCGTATTGGTGCATCCGACATTTCTGATAAAGCTTTTCACAGCAAGATAGTTCCCTAAGTCCCTCAAGAAATGACTTTTAAATGATTTTGTGAAATGATTGCATAGGAGTAACTTTTTTTTCTCTTTCAGAAAAATGGCTTTGAACAGTTCTGTATCAATTTTGTTAATGAAAAACTCCAGCAGATTTTTATTGAACTGACATTAAAGGCGGAACAGGTAAGCAGTCCCTCTTCCTTCGTCCTATTCTATGTATAATTTGTTTTGTCATAAAGGGTATAGATTTCTCTTTCGATAATAGATTCGGGTTTCAGTCTTATATTAAGAAATGAGCCTAATAACGTCAGGCAGAAAAGCCATATGCCATTGCAGCATTTTACTCTATGAAATATAAATACCATCTGCTGCATTTTCTTTCTCCTTTAAGCAAGTGGTGCTGTGACGTTGGGCTTAGGACCGCTGTTTTTACTACACTGACTCAAGGACTAGGCGGAAAATGGGAACCTCATTCCAACCCCAAGTTGTCTATGACATAGACTATGTTCTAAGGGAACAACTTGATTTTCTCAAATTTGCTTCACTCTCAATCTTCCCTAAAAATATGTGTGTTTTTAACAAAGTTGGTATTTGAATTCTGACTTCAGGTAACATGTCTTGCTATAGTTTCTTGTAAAGTTCATTGCAGTTCCCATCGTATTCCTGATGACATCCTGTTTAAGATTTTTAGGGCCACCTTAAACAAAGTATCACAGAGTAGGTGGCTTAAAAGAGCAGACATTTCTTTCCTCACAGTTCTGGAGCCCAGAGCCTGAAATTGAGGTGTCCTAAGAGCCATGCTCCCTCCATAGGCTCAGAGGAGAGTCTTTGCTAAGACTCTTTCTTCCCACTTCCGGCGGCTCCTGGCTTTGCGTTACTTGGTTTATGGCAGCATAACTCTGATCTCTGCCTGTGTCTTCACGTGACTTTTTTCTATGTCACTCTGTCCAAATCTCACTCTCCTCTCTTTTCTAAAGGTACCATCCTAGCCTGGGCACCACAAGTCATGCTTATAATCCTAGCACTTTAGGAGGCCGAGGAGGGATGATTGCTTGAGCTTAGGAGTTTGACACCAGCCTGAGCAAGAGTGAGACCCTATCTCTACTAAAAATAGAAAAATTAGTCAGGCACTGTGGCTGGTGCCTGTAGTCTCAGCTATTCGGGAGGCTGAGGCAGGAGGATCACTTGAGCCCAAGGGTTTTAGGTTGCTGTGAGCTAGGCTGACACCAGGCACTATAGTTTGGGCGACAGAGTAAGATTCTGTCTAATAGAAAAAAGTCTTGGCTCGACGCCTGTGGCTCAACGGGCTAAGGCGTCAGCCACGTACACCTGAGCTGGCGGGTTCGAATCCAGCCCGGGCCCGCCAAACAACAAAGATGGCTGCAACCAAAAAATGGTCGGGCGTTGTGGTGGGCGCCTGTAGTCCCAGCTACTTGGGAGGCAGAGGCAAGAGACTCGCTTGAGCCCAGGAATTGGAGGTTGCTGTGAGCTGCGATGCCACAGCACTCTCTCCAGGGTGACAGCTTGAGGCTCTGTCTCAGAAAAAAAAAAAAGAAAAAAGTCTTTGGATTTAAAGGTCACTCAAAATCCAGGATGATTTTATCGTGAGCTCCTTAACTAACTAATTATTACATTTACAAAGACCCTATTTTCAAACCTCATTCTGAGGTTATGGGTGGACATGAAATTTGGGGGGAAACTATTCAACCCACTACACATATCAAAGGCTGTTTTGGGGTCATTTAGTCATGAAAGTGTTCATTTCTCTGCTTAGGAAAAGCCAGTAACCAAGGGGTTCCACGTAGACCTCTGCCCTGGGTGGCTTATCTTCTGACCCCTCTGAGTAGCAAGAGCACAGCAACCGAGAGAGAGCATGGCAGTGACCGAGATGGAGAAAGTCGGTCACAGGGGAACTCTGCAGGGTGTGGCTAAGACTTTGCATTTTATATCATGTATGATGGGGAGTCACTGAAGAATTATGAGCAGGGAGTGATCTGATTTGCATTTTGCAAAGATCATTCTGGCTCTATACACTTATCAAGTGGGGTAAAGCACAGGAAAGGCAACCAGAGTGAGCATTTAACATCCCACTACTAGGCTGGGCTCAGTGACTCATGCCTGTAATTGTAGCCCTCTGGGAGGCCAAGGCAGGTGGACTGCTTGAACTTAGAAGTTCAAGACCACCCTGAACAAGAGAGAGACCCTGTTTCTACTAAAAATAGAAAAACTAGCTTGGCATGGTGGTGCACGCCTAGAGTCCCAGCTACTTGGGAGGCTGAGAGAAGAGGATTGCTCAAGCCCAAGAGTTTGAGGTTGCTGTGAGCTCAGCACAGTGAGACTCTGCCTCAAAAAAAAAAATAAGTAAACAGGCTCAGCGCCCATAGCACAGTGGTTACGGCACCAGCCACATGCAATAAGGCTGGTGGTTTCAAGCCCTTCTCGGGCCAGCTAAACAATGACAACTGCAACCAAAAAAAAAAAAGAAAAACAGCTGGGTGTTGTGGCAGACACTTGTAGTCCCAGCTACTCAGGAGGCTGAGGCATAGCTTAAGCCCAAGAGCTGGAGGTTGCTGTGAGCTGTGATGCCATGGCACTCAACCGAGGGTGACATAGTGTGACTTTGTCTCGAAAAAAAACCAACAACAACAAAAAATAAGTAAATCAAAAACAATAAAATAAAATCCTACTACTGCAGGAGGTTTGGCTAGAAATAATAGACCTGAACAGAGAGATGGTTAGAATTTTTAGAATGAGTCAGTAGGAGTTGCTAAAAATAGCCAAGAAGGAAAGCACAATCAACAGCGATTCTTAGCTTTGTGGCCTGGAAAACTGGGCCAATGTTGAGACTCAAGAGTGAGATTAGAAGAGGAGTTGGTGGAGACGATGGGAGATGTGGAATCAGAAGTCCTCTGAGATGTTTGAGAGGCCTATTATACCTCCAAGTGGAGGTTCTAGTATGTGGAATGCATATGAGTCTGGGACCCAGTGGTGAGATCTAGACTAGAGATATAAATCTGGGAGTCGTTACCTGTAGGTGTATTTAAAGCCCTGGGATAGACTGAAATCACCTAAAGAAGAACAGCTGAGAAAACAAGAAGGCAGGAAAATGGAGCCCTGAGATGCCCCATCATGTATAAAGGTCTGGAGAGAACAGAGCAAAGGAAGCCAGCAACACAAGACGAGCAAGGAAGGAGAACCAGGGCAGTGTTGTGGTGTCCAGTTAAACGAGCAGCTGATCGAAATGAGGAACCTTCTCCTTAAGGTCCTCGATGCGAATCTGTGCTCCTGCCCTATGTTAAATTCCAAGAGATATTTTTATAACTGGACTTGCAGGTTAAGTCACTTTAAATTGTTTTCGTCAGTCAAAAATAATTGTGTGGTAGCAATTTCACATGGTTCAAACTAAACACAAGCACCAAAAATGTTCCTTTCCTATAACCTCTTAGAAAAAAAATGATGGAAGTTCAAGTGGTGAACTTTTGAAGTCTTTCTGTTTCTGATGATTTCCGCGCCTTTGTACCCATCGGTGGAGAGCTCTGGTTAGTCTTGGCTGGGTGATAACTTGAGTTCCTCGTTTCTGTCTTGCAGGAAGAATATGTTCAAGAGGGAATAAGATGGACCCCCATTGAGTACTTTAATAACAAAATCGTGTGTGACCTCATAGAGAACAAAGTTGTAAGTATTGGGCTGGTGCGTCTTCACTGCTTCTTCACTGTGTTAATTCTTTTAGAACAGGTAACGAGGCTCGGCGCCTGTGGCTCAATGGGCTAAGGCGCCAGCCACGTACACCTGAGCTGGCAGGTTCGAATCCAGCCCGGGCCTGCCAAACAACAATGGTGGCTGCAACCTAAAAATGGCCGGGCGTTGTGGCGGGCACCTGCAGTCCCAGCTACTTGGGAGGCAGAGGCAGGAGACTCGCTTGAGCCCAGGAACTGGAAGTTGCTGTAAGCTGTGATGCCACGGCACTCTATCCAGGGTGATAGCTTGAGGCTCTGTCTCAAAAAAAAAAAAACTTTAAGAGGAAGGAAACACATCAGCAAAAAGCTTTGTTGTACTATCTCTTACAGGCAAACTTTTGACCTGTAAGAAGCTATAGAAAGGACGAATCGATGATTATAAACATAGTTGAATGCTGGTATGTTCTGTGTACAAATAATGAATGGGAGGATAATAACCAGCCTTTCTGGGAAAGGGCACCTGCTGCTCACCTGATAGTGTTGTCAGAAGAGCCACTCACTACAAGCCTGTCTCTGTACTGCAAACAGGCAATGCCTCGTTTGTGTCCATTTAAGGTCCTTACAAATTCACAAGTACTTGTGTTCCATACCTGAAATAGATAATAGCATCGAGGAATTGATTAGGTTCGTTTACTGGGAAAAAATCTATGGCATCTGTAATCTTAGGGAAGCAGAATATAGGACTAAACTATTAGGGCGAAGTCAACTTCTCAAACAAAAGACGTGCATTTTAATTCATAATGATATAGTGCTCATTTGTAAGCTGGCTGCTATCATATGAGAATTCCTCAAATTGAATCACTTTTACAGGGTTTGTCTATTCTATTGGATATACTTTCTCGAACCTAAATTTACTCCTGCTCTTTGCATACTCTTCATTATTTGTAGGAATAAAATACCTAGCCAAAATTGTTGCATAACTTGTATTACTTATTACCATTTTAACATGCAGACTTGTCTCTGAATTAAAAACTATGTTATTCTATGGTGATGTTTAAATATGAAATTGTGGCTCACACCTGTAATGCCAGCACTTGGGAGGCTGAGGTGGATGGATTGCCTGAGCCAGAGTAAGACCTCATCTCTTAACAATAAAAAAAAAAAAAAAAAAAAAAAAAAGCTGCAGGGGCACCTGTAGCTCAGTGGGTAGAGCGCCAACCACATACACCAAGGCTAGCAGGTTCAAACCCAGTCCGGGCCAGCTAAAACAACAATGACAACTGCAACCAAGAAAAAAAAACCAATAGCCGGGTGTTGTGGCAGGAGCCTGTAGTCCAAGCAACTTGGGAGGCTGAGGCAAGAGAATGTCTTGAGCTCAGGAGTTTGAGGTTGCTATGAGCTATGACGCCATGGCACTCTACCAAGGGTGAGAAAAAGTGAGACTGTGCCTCAAAAAAAAAAACAAAAAACAAAAAAAAACAAAAGAAATTGCCCTTTATCAAATCTTCACATGAATTCCCCTATTCTTATGGAAAAATGTCTTATTACCTTTATAGTTCTATCCCCAGATGCAGAAACGATGTACTTGTCATCAAAGTCTACAACATTGACAGCAGCTCGGTGTCCAACCAGTACCCTTCGGAGAGTAATGTCTGTTGGGGAGGCCATATCCCACACAGCAATGGAACGATCTTTGGAGCAGGTCACCATCATGCCATTATTGAAACGCAAGTGCAGAACTGCTTCACAGTGGTGAATCAACGTATTCAGCATTTCACCTGTATTTACATCCCACACTCTGGAAGGGATATCTGAGATTTAGATGGTACTCAAGCTACAATATCTTACCCATATTTGACCATTATGTTCTCTACCACTGCCCATACTTTCATGGGAAGTCTTACAACTCTACTCTTCTTTTGCAGCATAGAAGTTGAGCTACGGTAGAAAGTACTGATGGACTATGAGGAAGGAGTAGTGGAGAGGGGACTGTACTGGGAGAATAGGAGAAGGAAGGAGAAGAGATGCTGAAAGTGTGAAATCCTTAATATACACCACTGGAGTTAGGAGGTGTGGAGTGTAGGGATGAGGTCGCTGCCATTATCACCTAATAATTTGGCCCAGACATGAAGGTTATAAAACTTTTGACATTTAATTGATACCATTAATAAGATATAGTGCCCATCCTATCAACAGCCCTCAGGAACCAGAACTGACATAGGCCAAGATATTTCTGCCACACTCATACTAATGTGGATTTGAGTTCATTACTCTGGATCTTAGGTTTCATTACATAGGTCAAGGGCCAAGATTACCTAGACTCTAAGTCTAAGTCCCCATTTCTGTGCTTTATTTATTTATTTATTTTTTGCAGTTTTTGGCAGGGGCTGGGCTTGAACCCGCCACTTCCAGCATATGGGGCCGGCGCCCTACTCACTGAGCCACAGGTGCCGCCCTCCCATTTCTGTGCTTTGAAGGGGTTAAGGGTCAAGAGTAGCCCTCCCATTGTACATGTGGGCTTCATAGCAGAGTGTAGGACCCTTGGATAACATGAGAATTTTGTGTAATGATATGTTTCCATTGATTACTCTATTTTTGTGTGTTTACTTTGGGTTTTAAAACATTTGATTTTCTCTTCTCAGTTTAGCCCATTTTGAGAAAACCATTTTCCCTCTTATCCTACATAAATGATGTAAGCATCCACACTGTTTCAGGTTCCTAGGCACTCCACAAGCACCAATAAATATTAAAATATCCATTACTGTAAGGACTGAGTTTGCTATGCCTTCAAGTCATAAGACAAAAAATACAAACAACCTTTTTTGTTCACAGAGAGTAACTTGGAATTGGTAAACATTTACTTCAGAGAATCTAACAATGTAGCTGATGTTTTTATTTTTAGTTTTTTAAAAAGTTACTTTTGATGCATTATGTTTGCTAAATCTTTTAGCTTAAGGCAAAATTCCTTAAAGAAGTTTCCAGCAGTGCTTCTGGTACCCAGAACTCAAGCTACCCTGGATTCCAATAGCACAATGGCTATGTCATCAAATCACTGATGTTTCTAGAAATTGAGGGCCCCTCCTTGAGTGAAGATCACAATTAAAAACTGCAGGAATGGCAGAGGAGGGGCAGGCAAAGAGAGAGCACTGCTCACCTGTACACATTTTATTTTATTTTTTTTCAGACAGAGTCTCACTATGTAGCCCCACCCCCCACCCCACATAGAGTGCTGTGGCATCACAGCAACCTGAAAGTCTTGGGCGTAAGTGATTCTCTTGTTTCAGCCTCCCAAGTAGCTGGGACTACAAGCACCTGCCACAACACCCAGCTATTTTTTTGTTGTTGTTTTTGTTGAAGTTGCCATTGTTGTTTTTAGCTGGCCCGGGCCAGGATTGAACCCACCTGCCTCTGTGTTATGTGGCTCAGCTCTATCCACTGAGCTATGGGTGCCACCCTGTACACATTTTAAAGGAAATACTACAGGCCTGTGCCATAGTTACAACCAGCTGAAAAGAAGGCTTCATTGCACTCATGTCATTCCCTTGTGAGGAGGTTTTTGTAAGGAATGCATGGTTTACCATAAAGATAAGAAAAGCTTCTATAATGGATGATTCTCCAAATTAAAACAGAATGTATAGTTTCTTGAATGCACAAAAATATAAACTTACTTCTGGCTTGGCGCCCATAGCTCAGTGGTTAGGGCGCTGGCCACACACACTGGGGCTGGGGGGTTCAAACCTGGCCCAGGCCTGCTAAACAAGAATGACAAAAAAATAGCTGGGTATTGTGGTGGGTGCCTGTAGTCCCAGTTACTTGGGAGTCTGAGGCAAGAGAATTGCTTAAGCCTAAGAGTTTGAGGTTGCCATAAGCTATGACACCATAGCACTCTACCAAGGGTGACATAGTGAGACTGTCTCCAAAAACAAAACAAAAAAACTATCCATACATACATATATATACACACACACACACACACACACACACACACACACACACACACTTATTTCAATCATCCCTAAATCAAGTTTCCTAGTTCTAGACTGACACAAATGATGGGGGAAGGGAGGGGCTGATGGTTTATTCCGTTCTCGCTTCAAAACTGTGTACAAATATACATACACGTATATGTATATACACATACATATATACTATGACAAAGAACAGAGCAAAGTTGATTTTTTTTTTTTTTTTGTAGTTTTTGGTTGAGTCTGGGTTTGAACCCACCACCTCTGGCATATGGGGCTGGCGCCCTACTCCTTTGAGCCACAGGCACCGCCCCAAAGCTGATGTTTCAGAGTTCAAAAGAGTGTTTGAAATTTTCTACCTGACAGTGGAATCCGATGATCCAGTTATGATCACCCTTTCGTCATACTGGAGACATAGGACAGAACCCGTGTGTCCTGTGAGAATTCGCTTGCATTCCAATGTGCTTTTATCCCATATCTAGGATGGCAAACAAGATTCTTTTGATCATTGTGTTAATTGAGTGCTGTAGAGACTTGTTGGCCTTATTATGTGTTTGATTCCCCCAAAATAGTCACAGCCCAGAATAGTACGGAATGCATTCTTTTCTGTAGGTATAGCTAAGTACTTACACATATATATGTGGCCTCAGTACTAATGCAAACTTTATCCTTTTCATTAAGGGACAGGGGTAGCCTATAATTGTGTGAGGGTCAAAAGAGTAATAAGCCCATTCAGTACTCTTCAAGAAGAGAACTCTTCTGGGGGAAACGGATGTCTGTCCTTGTCCTTTAAGGCGATTATTTTGGCCTTTAGACTGAAAACAATTTAAAATTTTCACTTACTTTGTAGAAAGAGTACAGTTTACATTTTAGATTGCATGGTAAGTGTGGTAGCTACCCTCCCACAACTGCAGAGACCTTACCTTGATTGTGTTGTCTCGAAGGCCGCTTACTATTTTCTGATCATCATACTGTAAACAGTAAACCCCTTTGCTTGTTTCACTTCGGCAGTGGATTCTTTGTAAACTATGTCTTCCACATCTCCAATTGGATTCTATTGTCTAAGAAGAAGGAATGGTAGAGAGGCAGTAATTAGGAAAGGACCAGACTCAAACTCTTATTTGACTTCAATAGTAACTTCAATACCATTCAATGCCTCACTCTATTGGAAATATAGAACTTAAGGCAAGGTAAAATTATGGCTTTACAAAGCTACTATCTAAATTTATAAAACATTTTTCCATTCGTAAGATAATTAAAAATTTATATTGTACACTTCTCCTGCATACAACCCAATCACATAAATAATAAATTCTACTCATCCTACTCACTTGTAAAGAGATTTTTAACCCACATCAATAAACCTTAATGGGTTTTCCCTAATAATACTATGACTAAAGAATGATGATAATTAATTCTTAACCATTTGGCAAATGCCCCCAAATACATAGATTCTTACCTCAATGTCTTGTATAATTTTAGGATAAAGTGCTCTATAAAAAGAGTTGGGAGGAGCATTCCCATCAGGAGGCTTGTTTTTGAATAAATACTGTCCCCTAAAAAACAAATGTTCTCCAATGAAAATTGTAATACTATATATTTACAAGGAGCTTTACATTTCCTCAAATATTTTCTTTTCTTTTTTTTCTCTGAGACAAAGAGTCTCACTTTGTCACCCTTGGTAGAGTGCCGGCATTAGCATCATAACTCACAGCAACCTCAAACTCTTGGGCTCAAGTTATCCTCTTGCCTCAGCCTCCCAAGTAGCTGGGACTATAGGTGCCCACCACAACACCCGGCTATTTTTAGAGAGGAGGGTCTCATTCTTGCTCAGGCTGATCTCAAACTCTGGAGCTCAAGCAATCCATCCACCTCAGCTTCCCAGAGTGCTAGGATTACAGGTGTGAGCTACCACGCCTGGCTCATTAAATATTTTCACTTACCATTCCATATAACCTCTATAGCTAGCATAATTTTAGGAGTCCTAGGTCAAGTAGTAACTCTCTGAGCTTGAATAACTCTACCAACATTGATTTGCTTTGGGTAAAACATGATTATTTCTAACACAGAATCAGAATATCAGACCTTTAGAAATATCAACAGACAAATGTAATCAGAATTAATTCCCCTCTTGTCTATTAGACTTCTGTATAGATTCACCAGCTTCATTTTTTGAAACTTTTCTTAGTAATGGTAACTATTATTTTTGAACTAGCACATGCCCCAATGTCATTTGTTTCACTGAGAACAGGTTTGTCAGTGGAGCCCAGTGTTGTGGGCGGCAGCAAATGCTCTGTCATGGAGATTGCATTTTCTATGTCTTTACTTGCGTTGGATAAGGTTGCTCAGTCACCCAGGCTGTTGGTGATCAGTGCAGCTATGATTTGAAAGGAGCAATTCAGTTCATTTCAACAGAAAACAAAGGGATCACAGGAGTGTCCAGCATCAGGCGGGGAAGAAGATGAAAAGAAATACCTAAGAGCACTGTGCTGTCAAGTCTAAGTAATGAAATTGACTTTCACAGGTGTGTTCCTGGCTATGTATACACACATATGCATTTTACTACCTTTCCTGATTCCAGTGAGCAACATTTGTTAACATCTCCTTCCTTCTGACAGCACATCTCTGGAATACTCATATCCCAAGCTAGATCTTTGTTACCAAAAAAAAATCAGTAAATGGCAATCACTTCCTGCTGGGTAAAAAATTTAATTCCTCATCCTGAAGTTAAGAACCCACCAAACACGGTGTGGAAGCTAGTAAACCCCACTATGGGTGTACTAACTGCTGTTCTCACTGGCGCAATGCCTTGCAAAATGGAGATAGGCAGAAATGCCTCTGAGTGTAATCCTGGCACCAGAGAAATCACGTTTTCTCTGGGCCAGTCATCTACTCCTCTCTCTATAGCTCCATTACAATATAATTAATTGTTCAATGTCTCCAGGAGTGCTTTCCCCCTGCCCTCGCTCTATTATACACCTTGAAAATTAGTTGAGGAAATTTTCTATCAGGAAGGTTTTGACCCTAATGGAGAAGCAAAAGTAATAGTTTTTAGAAAGTGGCCTAATGAAACATAATACACCAGCATAAAGAAAAGGGCAAACAAGATACATTATAAAATAACTCAGGATTAAAGGTATACTTCTCTGAACAATCTTATTCTATAAACCCTTTGCAGGCAAATAATAGATTTTTTTTTTTTTTGAGACAGAGCCTCAAGCTGTCACCCTGGATAGAGTGCTGAGACATTATAGCTCACAGCAACCTCCAATTCCTAGGTTCAAGCGAGTCTCCTGCCTCTGCCTCCCAAGTAGCTGGGACTACAGGCGCTCGCCACAACGCCTGGCCATTTTTTGCTTGCAGCCTGTCGTTGTTTGGTGGGCCAGACCGGATTCGAACCCGCCAGTTCAGGTGTACGTGGCTGGCGCCTTAGCTCGTTGAGCCACAGGCGCCGAGCCCAAATAATAGATTTTGAATGCAAAGATTGTAGGGTTGACTCCTGAACCAAAGCTCTTATTTTATTTTTCCCAATGCCCACCATTCCCAAGATACTTATTTTCATTTTAATCTCTAGCAATTGTATACAAGGACTTTGAGATATTCTGCATATGCAATGATACTACCTCTATCTCCTAAAGAAAGAGAACTCATATAAAGTTTTTATCTTGTTTTCTACATCACTGTATTTGTCATGCCTTGTTAAAATATCTGTATTTCTAGGCCAGGCACAGTGACTCATGTCTCTAATCTTAGCACTCTGGGAGGTTGAGAAGGGTGGAGTGCCTTGAGCATAGGAGCTCGAGACCAGCCTGAGCAAGAACAAGACCCTGGCGCCTGTAGTCCCAGCTACTTGGGAGGCTGAGGCAAGAGGATTGCTGTGCCAAACAGCTTGAGGTTGCTGTGAACTGTGAGGATATGGTACTCTACTGAAGGCAACAAAGTGAAACTCTGTGTCAAAAAAAACAAAAACAAAAACAACAACAAAAAAACTGGATTTCTTTAAATCAAAAGTGCTAAAAAAAACCCCAAATGAATGGATAGTTGGTGAAAACTGGATTCTCAGTCTCTACAATTTTTTTTTGTTTTGTGTGAGACATAGTCTCACTTGATCACCCTGGGTAGAGTGCCGTGGCATCACAGTTCACAGAAACCTCAAACTCTTGGGCTCAAGTGATTCTACTGTTTCAGCCTCCCAAGTAGCTGGGATTACAGATATGCACCACTACGTTCAGTAATTTTTCTGTTTTAGTAGCGACAGGGTCTTGCTCTTGTTCAGGCTGGTCTTGAACTCCTGAGCTCAAGCAATCCACCTGCCTTGGCTGCCCAGAGTGCTATAATTACAGGCATGAGCCGCTGTTCCCATCCTCTATGTTTTAAGTTAAAACCGTTTATGATGGAAACTCATTGACAACAGGGACCACTTCTATGTGAAATGCCTGGTAACAGTAAGAATGTGAGTACATACACGATTATAAGAGGGACTTTACCTAACAAATGCAATCAGTGTAATCTGGTTTCTTGTACCCTCGATGAATCCCCAAAAATTAAAAAAAAAAAAAAGAAAGAATGTGAGTACATGATAAATGTTAAATTTGAGTTTAACATGTTAAACTCAATGTTAAATTTGAGTTTGATAAATGTTAAATTTTAAATTTAGAATGCTATCATAAAATATGATCTGATTAAGATTAAAATTAAGATTAAAAGACAATGGACTTCCCCAAGTGTTCTTTTCTTTTCTTTCTTTCTTTTTTTTTTTTTTTTTTTGAGATAGAGCCTCAAGCTGTCACCCTGGATAGAGTGCTGTGGCATCATAGCTCACAGCAACCTCCAATTCCAGGGCTCAAGTGAGTCTCTTGCCTCTGCCTCCCAAGTAGCTGGGACTACAGGCACCCGCCACAACGCCTGGCCATTTTTTGGTTGCAGCCATCATTGTTGTTTGGCGGGCCCAGGCTGGATTCGAACTCGCCAGCTCAGGTGTACGTGGCTAGCGCCTTAGCCCGTTGAGACACAGGCGCCGAGCCAAGTGGTCTTTTCTTATAAGTGTTACCATTTTTGAGCAGAAAGAACATTTCTCAGAATTAG
>CAUYRH010043291.1:0-11546 GCA_963574655.1 Perodicticus potto | reverse complement strand
ACTGAGACCAGGACCTAGGGGCCTCGACAGCTCTCCAAAAATCCTCTCCTCCCATCCACGTTGACCTTCAGGAATGTTTCCTTAAATGTAGATGAGAAGTTGATTCACAAAGTGGAAATGGCCACTTCCTGGGCAACACTTGCATGTGGCCCCTCACGTGATTGTGAAATATTTCAAAGGCTCCAACAAAACTGAGACTAAAATTATTCAATTTCAAAATAATATTACCAATGTGTAGAAGATCATGGAAACACTGGTAAGGGGAGACTTCATTTTTGCTAAATAAAAGTCAAAAACTTTATTGATCAAATTGACAGTAGAAGATCCCGTAGAATTAAGAATTTTTGTTAACCTTCAGGAATCTGTGTATTTGAAGGAAGGGGGCTATGGAAAGGGTAATGATTAATGAAACATGATGTAAATAAATAATTGTAGATTTTTCAAATGCCAGTTGAGAAGAAATCATTTAAAAGGAGGCAATCTAAGTTTTGTTCGGATTTCTTCATATCCCTATGCCCATAAAAGAGAATAAGATCTATTTATTAAGAAGAAAGGGCCCCAAATTGAACATATTTACCTTTTGCTTACTAATTCTATGCATAGTAACTTTCAGAGGATATAAATTCAAAATGATCTAAGCGTACAGACAGAGGATCAAAGAGGAGAGAAAGCAAAGAAAGAAAAAAAGAAAAATTCTTGAGGCTCAAACACAGCTCCACCTGTACCGAAGCCACAGTCTGTTCTTTAGGGCAGTTGTTTCTTCTCTTGGCCATGCTGAATTCTTAGCTGTGAATGAATATTGGTCGCTTTCCATTTATGTGTGTGTTTCCCACTGCACATTCAGAGCTATATTTAAACTCCTCGAACCTTTTTCCATGAAACTTCCCTTTGTTCTCTCCCCCAGTCTCCCTTTCTCCTTTCTCCTCTCTCCTTCTCTTTTTAAATAAAAAATCTATTTTCTCCCACCACTTAATGTACTTTTATCCTTTCCATTCACCTCCTGACAATTGTCAGGTAGTTTTCCAAATTGAGCCCGACACAATAACCCCAGCGATCCACCCTCCTCCTTTCCTCGTCTTTCTTTCGTGATAAAGCCCTTTGAGGTTTTGCATTTGCAGGTTGGGCAAAACCTAGCAAAGCCTCATCAAAAAATTCTCCCAGAGGCCAGACGTGGTGGCGAGTGTCTGTAATCTTTTTATTCTGGGAGGCCGAAGAGAGTGGGTCTCCTAATTTCAGGAGTTCGAGACCAGCCTGAGAAAGAGTGAGACTCCATCTCTTAAAAAAAAAAAAAAAGAGTTCTCCCAGTATGATAACCTTCTGCTATTTATTTAGAAAGAAAAAGTGCGAAAACACATTTCTTGTTATTTCCAATGGTATATGGCAAATCAATTGTTTTATATTGTCTGAAAAACTACACATCACATCATCTGTGTATTGCATTGGAAAAATATTTCATACTGGGCATTGTCTGCAGAAAGCATAAAAATGTTCAGGTTATCCTAAAGCTGGTAAGTAATCTGTAGTGAAAATGTTTAATCAATCTTTGATACCTCAACCTGTCATTAGCTCTAGAATAACTATTGTGGCTTATGTAAAATTGAATTTTATTCATCTCTCATCAGGTCACTTATAGTCACAAAATTCACTACTTTATATGACTTTGCAAAAAAAGAAATGAAACAACACAAGCTTAGCGAGAGGTCATTTTATGTGCTAAGATTAAGCAATCCCGGTGAATGTAAAATAGGAATAAAAATGCAAATAGATTCACTACTGATAAAAATAGTTTAATTCATAAACTATTTGCCCCACTACAATAACAAATCATAAAAAAATATAGTTTTCTTTTAAATAAGTTGGAAATAATCATTATCAAAAACACTTACTAAACTTATTAGAGTACAAATTAATGCAAAATTTTACAGGACTATTTCAAAATATATCAAGAATATTAAAAAATGTTTCTGCCCTTGGACCCAGTATTCAAGATTAAAAAAGTCGTATAAATTACTTTTGGTTGGGGATGTTGAATGATTCATTACCTATAATGTAAAAAGCTAGAAAGCATGGCTCTGTCTGATATTAAGTTGCACAATTCACGTTGTACACTTAAAACAATGTTATAAACTTTTTACAAATCACATTTTTAAGGAATAGTTACTGATATTCAAAAATACTCTGAAGTGAAGAAAAGCTGATATAAAGTTGTTTGATAAAGACTTCTCTTGTCTTTATGTAAATATAATAAAATATGTGGATAGATCAATATGGAGATAAAAACGAGAGAACAAGCACTGGAAGAAATGTGTCATTTATGTAACAGTGGTAATTTGTTAGTGATGGATGTGACATAATTTTTGCTTATATTCTTCAATAAGCGTGTATTAACTTTATGATCAGAAAGGAAGAAAGCTGCAAAAGTCAAAATTACGTAGGTAATGGTGGCGAAAGCAAGAGTTAGTTGAATAATAAATGGAAGAAGAAAGGGGAGAAATGAATCTGAAGGGAGAGAAAAGGGAGAGCGAGGGAAGAGCAGGGTGGAGGAAAGGCAAACACTGAATGCGCTCAGGAAGAGCTCCAGACGTTCATCTAGCAAGGGCTTAGGAATAACAGTCTCACTGGAAAAGGAGAACCATTTAATTCCCTCATTGTTTGGTAAATTATGACAATAGTGTATCCAAACTTCCTCCTAGAATTGACAGCATTCATCTCAGCCTTTTAAAATAAACCCTTTGTAAAATACAGAGAATGCTACTTTTCTTCATACCCCATTTCCTTCTTTTGAGCTAGTTATGTTTTAATGGCTTAAGTATTAACAGAGATATTCTTTCCCAGGTCAACAAGGATTTTGGTGAGAAGAAATTATCACTCTCTTGTAAAAAATAGCAATTGTTTAACTTATGCTATATGACAGCCATAACTAGGCATTCTGTAGTAACTGTCATCACCACATGTTTATCAAACTGGTATTCAAAGAATTTGTCTTTATTTAATTTCAATTAATTGTTAATTAATATATCAATGCCAATCGATAAACTATAATAATAACTTAAGAACTTAAGTCATTGATCAGAGTCACACAATTTGAAATTTCCAAATCATAATATATCTCCAGTTTCTTTGACGTTCCTCCTCATTGCAACGGCTTTACTTAATGAGCTCACGAACTGATGATTCTTTGTCCTGATCTGTAAGCGTTCTTGACATGGGTTCTTCCTGAACCATCATAAAAATTACAGTGCCGGATTCTTAAGGGGATATTTCTATTTGCTGTATTATCTTCACCCCATAACCTAGAGGACTCTGTCTATTTACTGTGAAAGGTTATTCAATAATCATTCAATTGGTGCTCTGGTCTATAGCAAAAATAATTGCCATAGCTACTATTATGTCATGTATCACCTAGATCTTCCATCTGGATCTGAAACACTTATTTTCCTTGTTTCTCAGAGTATTGACAGCTATGCGTTTTTAGGTGATTAAGTCTCCAGGACTTTCCCAAAGTCATTCTCCATTTTCTAAAACAACGTGCTTCCTATGACTGGTTCCTATGAGGCTATTAAGCCTTTTGCATCAATTTCAGACAATTTTTAACTGTTATTCCAACCCCAGGACTCCCAATAAGATTGGCTGAGGCCTCTTATATAACATCACTGCATTTATTTTCTCTGTCCAGCAGATCCTGTTTTCTTTACTCCCATCTTTTCTAGGTGTTGATCCTGGGTTATCTTCCCAGTAAACTTCTGCATGCAAATTTTTAATCTCAGTGGTTGCTTTCCAGGGGACCCAATCTGAAACAGTTGGTGCTGGAAGGGGTTTAAAAATGTAACTCTACACTGAGATTTTAAAACTAGATCACTTGCTGACTAGCTGCCATGGAGAACCCTATTACTAGTGTTTATGTACTGATATAGTTCTTTGCAGGTGATAGTAGCATAATTGTAAAATCTTTCACTTGTTCAGAATTGAGACAGTGCAATACATAGATACAACTGAAAAATACAGGTGTATCATAGGGATTATGATGTTTGATGGCTTTATTGGGGGCAATTGATGATTTGAAGCAAAAAGAAAGACTAAAAGGTGATTAATCGCCTATTAAGGGCTAAATGTGAAAGATAAATGGCCTTAATGGCAGCATACAGAGAAACTCCTATTTCTTGCAGCTAAAGAGCTTTCTCTACCTTCAACAGAATTGCCACTTCCAACTCACCTACTTCAATTAACATGAAGTCATTGATGTAGTGAGTAAACGTGAGGTTCTCTGAGATGTCCTGAGAATCCCGGTAAAGCTCTGGCTACAGCTGCCTGCCAGATTCCTTGATCCAGGACACAAACAAGCAAGGATGAGAAATCAGGGCTTTGGTTTTAAAAACTTGGCTATAGTTGGGACAGTGAACAGTATGTCATGAAGTGACAAATTATTTGACCTCTGTGCTTTAATTTCAACCTACTAATGTATGACAAGAGTAATAGTGGTAATTATAAGGTCATCATGTATTTAACTAAATTAATACATTTAAAAACTTAGGAAAATTATTGGTATATACTAGTATTATATATTATTAGCTATCATTGGCATTTCTATGAATTATGCCTAATTACATTTGTCATTTTTTTTTTTGAGACAAAGTCTCAAGTTGTCGCCCGGGGTAGAGTGCCATGACGTCACAGCTCACGGCAACCTCCAACTCTTGGGCTTAAGCAATTCTCTTGCCTCAGCCTCCCAAGCAGCTAGGACTACCAGCACCTGCCACAATGCCCAGCTATTTTTTTTTTTTTTTTTTTGGTTGTAGTTGTCATCGTTGTTGTTTGGTGGGCCTGGGCTTGATTCAAACCTGCCAGCTCCAGTGTATATGGCTGGGGCCCTAGCCGCTTGAGCTATAGGCACCGAGCCTCATTTGTCACATTTTAAAAAAAGATATTTATACTTTTATTTATTCAGTGACTTGTCACTTTTAAAAAATCTCTGTTCTTTTCCTTAAAACAATTATTTTTGCTGTAGTATTTACTTTTACATTATGGCTTAATGCAACTAAAGTGATTTTTAAAGGAATAATTAGTTTGCTGCTAGGCACTGGTCCACATTCAGTTGAATACCACCACCTTAATGATGCGTCACCGCCGTGGTGATCATATGGGTAGCTAAACCTTTCTGTGGAGAATATAAGGACTGAAATGCTTATTTCCCACTTAGTCTGATTAAGCGAAAAAATACAAAGCATATTTTGCCTTTGCCACTCATAGTGTGGATTTTCTCCCTTATGATTATGCTGTTCTTCATATACCTACCATACATATCTCTGAAAACTCCATCTGATAGTTCATAGTATTGATACCCTACATATCAGACAATCATACTATTTCTTAGATTATAAAAGGGAAATTAGATGTGTTTAGGTTCCATAGCTCAGTGAGTAAGATGCCGGCCATATACAAGGAGGCTGGCAGGTTAGAGCCTGGCCTGGACCTACTAAACAACAATGACAACTGCAACCAAAAAGTAGCCAGGCGTTGTGGCAGGCACCTATAGTCCCAGGCTCTTGGGAGGCTGAGGCAAGAGAATCACTTAAGCCCAAGGTTTGAGGTTGCTGTGAGCTGTGACACCACAGCACTCTACCAAGGTGACATAGTAAAACTCTGTCTCAAAAGAAAAAATAAATAAATAAATAAAATAAGAACACTGAATTCTCAGGCCAACATATTTTGAAAAAAGAAGTTTTATTAAACTACAATGTCACTTACCCAATTTCACTCTATTTTAAATCCTAAAAACAATTCCCACATTGGGATATGCAAGAATGTTGAACATTGGCAGTTAGGAAATTCCCTGTTAATTCTGGCATCTCCCCACACCCAGCACCCAGCTCCTTACTCTTCTGAATAAAACCTCTGAGCTAGATTTTCTTCTTCTAGTCTGTTCCTAATTTTGTTCCCAGCAAAGTTACTCAAAGTCATTAAAGCTCTGTACAGTTTGCCTTTTATACCTCTTGAGATTTTTATTTTCCACATTGGAGGCAATACGATCTTTGCATTATCTACACTTCAAATCTGCCTATTTCTCATGCTTACTTGGAACTTTCCATTGTATTATTCCTAGAAGGTCTTAAAAATTAATTGCTGTTTTCTGCTTTTTTGATAGAATTTTATTTTAAAAGGCACTCAAATACATTCTAGGGAGTTGATCATTGCTCGGTCATCTTCATGGTATCTTCCTTGAAGACAGACTTCTGCCTTAGTCAATCATGTCCCCGCGGCATGCGGTCCAATGCCTTCTGTATAGCAAAAGCTTACTACATATTTTTCCATTTTCTTTTGTAGATTTTGCCAAACAGGTTGTAATTATTCTCCTCCTCTTCTCTATACAAGAATTACCAGGAGGATTTACTTAAAAAGTAGATTCCCAACTTCTTCCAGAAGAGAATTTAATTCAATGGATCAGGGAAAATGTTAAGTAATCTGTCATTTCAAAAGTCATTCCAGTGATCTTAATAATGACCATAAGAATAATTAAAAAAACAAAACAGAAGTTTAGAACTTAGTCCAGTGATTTTAATAATGATAACCATAAGAATAATTTAAAAAGCTAAAGTCTGGAACTTATTCCATGATTTTCTGAGTCCAGAAAGGTGGCCTTGCTACTAAGACATAAAGTGAACAACAGAATCAGAGCAACTAACTTACAATGTATTTGACCATATTAATAATACATTCACTTAAAATGATAAATAGAACTATAGAAAGACTAATCAGTGATTTGGTTAATTCACACCTATAGGGAAACGAACATGAAATATGATAAAATTAAATTAGAAAATTGCGTTGTGAGATGAGCCAGTTGTGTGGGTGATATTCACTACTCATCTCTTCTAACACAGAAAGCTTGATGCTTCGATCTCCACTGAGGAATCTTTCTGTCAAGCAGCCTATATAATGTTTGAGTTAGCTAAAGGACCTTAATGGGTTCCTACATTCTGGATGCCCAACTTCCACAACTCATGCAGGCATCTTCTCTTAGAAGTATATTCTTCTTACGCAAAATTAACACTCTAATCATCTTTACTGGATTTTGTGATCACTTTCCAGAGTAAGGCAAATGTATAAAGTTCAGATTACTTTGAAATAGTCCCTTCTTAGTTTAATTCCCATATAATAATTTCATTCTCAATTCCTATGAATACCTTTAACTATTTCTAAATGTGTTTAGTCATATATTTGATAATAATTGTTGTCAACTTAGATAAGCATTTAATCTGAGTCTTAAGTTTCTTAAGCAAAGAAATTCCAACTTTGCGGCAGGGTTTGGTAGCTTGTTTTGATTGGACTATAGTATCTGGGCAGGATACTGTGGGAAGGTACTTCACTTTGCAAATGAGGGCATTTCTTTTTCTTTTCTTTTTGGAGACAGGGTCTCACTATGTTGGTAGAGTGCTATGGAGTCTCAGCTCAGAGCAACCTCAACCTCTTGGACTTAAGCGATTCTCTTGCCTCAGCCTCCTGAGTAGCTGGGACTACAGGCGCCCGCCACAATGCCCAGCTATTTTTTTCCTTGTTGCAGTTGTCATTCTTTAGCAGTCCCGGGCTGGGGTTGAACCCACCAGCCACCGTGTATGAGGCTGGCGCCCTACCCACTGAGCTATGGGCTCCGAGCTGAGAACATTTCTTGTGCATATACATACACACACAGGCTAGGTACCCAACCAACGTTAGATAAGATGAAGTAGGATGTCTTCACACGTCACAGGGGAAACTACAGAAACCGGAAAAAAGGCTGTCTTGCACTATTGTCATCAGAGGCTAATCAAGCAATTCTACAAAACATTCATTGATAACTGAAAAGAGGACCACGTTTCTGTCCTACAAACAAAATAAGAAACCTTAACAAGAACTAAAGTGGCAGAATACACAAGAAAAAAGTTAACAAAGCCAACAGATTTGACTAAGAAGAGAGGTAGAATTGATAACTACAATGAGGCCTCCCGAAAGCAGCTGCATTCTCCAGAACATTCACTTAAATAAGCTTCTAGAAAACACCCTATTCTTTTCTTTTTTTTTTCCAAAAGTAGTTTAAAATAAATGTATAGAGCTGAAAGTTCTAACATTTCAGTCTTTTCTTATTGAGATTAAATGGATTTTCATGAGTCCAATATGTTAGCTAGCCAAAACTAGGATATCTACTTTGTATGACAGCTTAATTTTTAGAAAATAGGGGAAAACAGCTCTTCTGTTCTGTGGAATCACTATGATAAAATAACCACTGAGAAAGTTATCAGTGCAATAGCTTTTTGTAATAAGTATCTACAACATCAGAGAGTAAAACATTAGGAGATTTGGTGATAGAAAGAAAAAAAGCTTTAAACTGAGCAAAGATTTCATTTGCACAAAAGCTGCTAATGCAGATAAATGAGAGTCTTTAAGATGCCATCCTAGAAGATTTTAACATTCAGAATAGATTGTTTACTTTAAAAACCCTCAGCAACTGGAGGGTTTGCTGATTAAAGTATGAAAGGCTCTATATACAATTATTTTCACTAATTTACTGAAGGGCTTTGGTAGCAAATCACTTGCTCCAAGTCCCTGTACCCTTATAATTTTCAAAACACAAATAGTCCTCACCAATCTGGGGCCTTAGTTAAACAAGTAGTTTATGAGTAACAGAATCTTTGTGATTGCTTCCATGGAGAGGTGGAGTCAAATTCTCTTCCAGTTGAATGTCAACTGGCCTTGTGAATTGCATATATAGGAGAATGAAGAAATGATGCTCCGGAACTTCTGAAGTTAGGTCCTGAAAGGTGTTTCATCTTCCACCTGAAACTCTGGGAGTACTTAGGGAAGTTAGTCATATGTAAAAAAAAAAAAAAAAAAAAAAAAAAAAAAAAAAAAAAAAAAAAAAAGATCTACTAACCTGAGACTTCTGTACTGTAAGGAAGCCTTAACTAGCCATGTGGTCACATGGATAGAGAAAACTTGCCAACCAACCCTCCCATGTTCCAGCCTTCCAGGCCATGTGCAGGATAGGTGCATGAAGAAACTTCAGATGACTCCAGCCTAGGTTGGAGTCATATGAGAGACTCCACCCTCTTAATCATATGAGAGACTCCAAACAAAAATTGCCCAACTTAAAAAAAAAGTTTCTTTTGCAATATGATTTTTATAAATAGTGTTTCCATTTACATGCAAGAATCATGTCATTCAAAGTCAAAACATTTTCTCCAGGATCTCGAAAAGATATGTTCAACTGGTTCAGATGATGAAAAGTGTCAAGTTCTACAGTCCAATGTTCTACATCCATTCTTCATCTTCAAAGTTTTTTATCAAAATCTGGCTAAATTAATTCATAGCATTCTTATAATCATCCTTTTAGTTCAAACACCCTATTGCAAAGCCTTCCTTTACTGAACCACCCAATATCTGGTTATAACAAGAGACTCGTAAGCTTTTTTTTAAGTTTTCACACAGTTATCTAAAACATTCTTAAGTGATGCAGTGTACATTTCCTAAAACTAACCATTTTTAAACAGTCATTCAAAACTTTTGTCATTTCATCTTCAAGAATATTTGACTGCTGTGAAAAAAAGTAAATGGTGACCACATTCAGAATCTTCTTTTTCGTGAGAAACAAAAGCTTTTTATAGAGTACCATGAAAATAGATACTAAGTTCCTCCAAGGTATATATTGCATTTCCAAAAACAAAAACAATAAAATTTGGCTATTTCTTTTGGGGGACAAATTTTTGCAACAGAAAAACAAATTATTAATTTTGCGATCATTTTCAAATCATACAAATGCTAAAACATGACATTGATAAAACCCTTTAATGTCCCAAATTGTTTAGAGAAACAATTGTTTTGTTACAGTTTATTACAAAAACTTTTCAACATCATGTGATGTGACATCAATAAATTGACTTACTATACAGTTTGTGATTGTAACCTTTTAGATCTTTTCATCATGAACCTTATCAGCATTATCTTTTAGAAAAGACATAAAAATAGCCAATAGATATATGAAAAAATGCTCAAAATCATTATGTAGCTGAGAAATGGAAATCAAAACTATAATGAGATATCATCTCATTCCAGGTAAAATGGCTTTTATTAGAAAGGCAGTAATGAATGCTGGTGAGGATGTGGAGAAAGGAGAATCCTCATAGATTGTTGTTTGGTGTGTAAATTAGTGCAACCACTATGGAATACAGTATGAAGTTTCCTCAAAAAACTGAAAATAGAACTACCATGTAACCCAACATAGACATATACCCCCACTACTGGGTATATGTCTAAGGGGGGAAAAAACAGCACATTAAAATGATATCTGCATTCTCATGTTTATTGAAGCACTATCTACAATAGCCGAAATTTGGAATCAAATTATGTGAACATCAGCAGATAAACAGATAAAGAAATTGTGGTGCATATACACAGTGGAATAATATATAACCACAAAAGGAATAAAATTTGACCATTTGAAGCAAAATGATGAAACTGAAGAATATTATGCTAAGTGAAATAAGCCAAGCACAGAAAGACAAATCTCTCATGTTCTCATTCATATGTAGGAGCTAAATATTGAAAATAAATTGATCTTATGGAGACAGAGAGTAGAATGAAGGCTATCAGAGGCTGAGAAATGTAGCTGGGAAGGGGCATAAAGTGGGGGTCCTTAATGGGTGTAAAGATGAAGTTAGTAGGATGAACAATATTTGACAGCACAATAAAGTGATTATAATCAATGCTAAGAATACATGTTGAAATAACTCTATGAGTGGAACTGAAATAGTCCCAATGCAAAGAAATGATAAATGCTTGATATGCTGGATACTCCAATTACCCTGATTTGATTAATTCACATTGTATGCCTATGTCAAACATCACATGTACCACATCAAGATATATGATTATGTACTCAGAATGATTAAAAATAACAGTTGAATTCACAGAAGTGGAGAATAGAATGATGGTCATCAAGAGCTGAGAAAGAGAGTGTTGGTGAGATATTGGTCAAAGGATACAAAATTTTGGTTAACTAGAAGGAATAAGTTCAAGAGCTCTATCGTCCAGCATAATGACTATATTTAATAACGAAGTATTATATTCCTAAAAGTTTCTGAGAGAAAAGATTTTAAGTGATCTCACCACAAAAAGGTAGCTATGTGAGGTAATATGTACATTAATTAACTGAATTTAACCAATGTATACATATTTCAAAACAAGTTGTTGTACATTATAAGTATAAACAATTTTTGTCAATTTAAAAATATATATGATTTATTTTAAAAAATGAGTGGAAAAAATACAATTCATTCAAATTTTATTTTTATTTTTTGAATACAAAAAAATAAATTAATGTGTGAATGAATTTACACAGCACGGTACTGGCACAAAAATAGGGACATAGACACTTGGAATCGTATAGAAAACCTGGAAATGAAACCAACTACTTATAGCTGTCTAATCTTCGATAAACCAAACAAGAGTGTTCCCTGGGCGAAAGACTCCCTATTCAATAAATGGTGCTGGGAGAATTGGATATCCGTATGTAAAAA
>CAUYRH010043290.1:0-13790 GCA_963574655.1 Perodicticus potto | reverse complement strand
TTTTTTTTTTTTTTTTTTTGAGACAGAGCCTCAAGCTGTCACCCTGGGTAGAGTGCTGTGGCATCACAGCTCATAGCAACCTCCAATTCCTGGGCTCAAGCGAGTCTCCTGCCTCCGCCTCCCAAGTAGCTGGGACTACAGGCACCTGCCACAACGCCCGGCCATTTTTTGGTTGCAGCCGTCATTGTTGTTTGGCAGGTCCGGGCTGGATTCGAACCCGCCAGCTCAGGTGTACGTGGCTGGCGCCTTAGCCCGTTGAGCCACAGGCGCCGAGCCAACAACACAATTTTTCAAAAGTCACCAGTAGCTCCACGTAGTGTTCTCTTTCTCTACCACAGTTACAGCCAGTGTTCAGCCAGCATTCACCACCACGTTTTCTTTGCAACTATAAAAAATGTTTCTCAGGGCTCGGCGCCTGTGGCTCAAGCAGCTAAGGTGCCAGCCACGTACACCTGAGCTGGCAGTTTCGAATCCAGCCCGGGCCCACCAAACAACAATGATGGCTGCAACCAAAAAAGGGCCGGGCGTTGTGGCGGGCGCCTGTAGTCCCAGCTACTTGGGAGGCAGAGGCAGGAGACTCGCTTGAGCCCAGGACCTGGAGGTTGCTGTGAGCTGTGATGCCACGGCACTCTATCCAGGGTGACAGCTTGAGGCTCTGTCTCAAAAAAATAAAAAATGTTTCTCAGGCCGAGCATAGTGGTTCACGCCTATAATCCTAGCACTCTGGGAGGCCAAGGTGGTGGATTGCCCTGAGCTCACAGGTTTGAGACCAGCCTGAGCCAGAGCAAGGCATCATCTTTAAAAATAGCCTGGCATTATGGTGAATGCTTGTAGTCCCAGCTACTTGGGAGGCTGAGGCAAGAGAAGTGCTTGAACCCAAGAGTTGGAGGTTGCTATGAGCTGAGACGCCATGGCACTCTACTGAGGGTGACAAAGTGAGATTTTGTCTCAAAAAAAAAGTTTCTCAAATTTCCCTAGGGTTGAGTACCTAGCAAAATATACAAAAAAAGATGGTATCAGGGTTGAAATGCTGGTCGTGCTAGGTTTTCCTGCGTTAGAGATACCTTGAGAAGTCCTTTAGGGCTTGTCACCTGTGGCTCAACGGGCTAGGGCGCCAGCCACATACACCTGAGCTGGCGGGTTCGAATCCAGCCCGGGCCCGCCAAACAACAATGACGGCTGCAACCAAGAAATGGCCGGGTGTTGTGGGGCGCCTGTGGTCCCAGCTACTTGGGAGGTGGAGGCAGGAGACTCGCTTGAGCCCAGGAATTGGAGGTTGCTGTGAGCTGTGATGCCACAGCACTCTGTCCAGGGTGACGGCTTGAGGCTCTGTCTCAAAAAAAAAAAGAAAAGTCCTTTAGTTCTTGCCAGCAGTGGGTTAGATGCTATAGGAAATGAATTTAACTTTACCAGAAGCAGCTTATCTTGTATAATAGAAACTTAGAGTTAGTTAATTAAAAACGTTGGCTGAGGTCAAGGATAATAAGATAAGTATGTATATACCTTAAACATTTTTGTTTTAATTTAAACTGTAAATGTACATAAATGTACATTCATTTATTAAGTTCTTGATGAAGGGCCAAAGCCTTTTTTTTTTTTGCAGTTTTGGCCAGGGCTGGGTTTGAACCTGTCACCTCCAGCATGTGGGGCCAGTGCCCCACTCCTTTGAGACAGAGGCGCCGCCCACCCAAGGCCTTTTCTTTAGTTATAAGGTCATTTATTGGAATTCTGATTGTCTTTCTTACAAAACCACACCCATAATTCTTCTATAATTTCAGTTTGGTGAAGCAAGAACTAGCAAACTGAAGAAAACCTAAACCCCAAATCCTTTGAACTTTCATTTACTAAACATCTTTTTTTTGAGACAGAGTCTCACTGTGTTGCCCTTGGTACAGTGCCATGGCATCACAGCTCACAGCAACCTCAAACTCTTGGACTTTAGCGATTCTCTTGCCTCAGCCTCCCAAGTACCTGGGACTACAGGCGCCCACCACAACACTCAGCTGTTTTTTGTTGTAGTTGTCATTGTTGTTTCGCAGACCCGGCTAGGTTTAAACCCGCCAGCCCCAGTGCATGTGGCAGCACCCTAACCACTGAGCTACAAGCACCGAGCTACTAACATCTTATTATTTAAACACTATATTTGTTTTTCCCTTTTCTTTACATTGATCTCACCAAAACTTAATTTAATAGCTGTTTTTCTTTTTTTTTTTTTTGAGACAGAGCCTCAGGCTGTCACCCTGGATAGAGTGCTGTTACATCACAGCTCACAGCAACCTCCAATTCCTGGGCTCGAGCAAGTCTCCTGCCTCCGCCTCCCAAGTAGCTGGGACTACAGGCACCCGCCACAACGCCCCGCCATTTTTTGTTTGCAGCTGTCCTTGTTGTTTGGTGGGCCTGGGCTGGATTCGAACCTGCCAGCTCCGGTGTACATGGCTGGTGCCTTAGCCTGTTGAGCCACAGGTGCCGAGCCTAATAGCTGTTTTTAAGAAACTCATCATTTGGAAAACACTTAACTTAGTTTTCACAGAAATAGACATTCTTTTTGTCTTCATATTTCATTGATTTGCTTAATATTTAAGCAAATTACATAATTGTAGTAAGTGCAACTGGCATAAACAGGTATGGGGCTAGATTCATACATAATACACTTGATAAGCACGCAACTCAATTAAGAGCATAGAATTGTCTGGACATTCAGACATCTCTCTAGTTTAGAAGGTTCCAAGAGAAGAAGGCATCAGTCTTTATATTTTGAGGATATAGAGAACATAGGTTAATATGGCAAATTGCTAAATTGAGTTTGGTTAAGAGAGCTTTTATTCTTTTTGGGTAATTTTTAATGTTTAAAATTGAACTTAAAGGGTTGCACCTGTGGCTCAGTGAGTAGGGCGCTGGCCCCATATACCGAGGGTGGTGGGTTTGAACCTGGCCCCGGCCAAACTGCAACTACAAAAAAAATAGCCGGGCGTTGTAACAGGCACCTATAGTACCAGCTACTCAGGAGGCTGAGGCAAGAGAATCAGCTAAGCCCAAGAGCTGGAGGTTACTGTGAGCTGTGATGCCATAGCACTCTACCAAGGGCGACAAAGTGAGATGGTATCTAAAAAAAAAAACCATAAATAAACTAAAAAATGAACTTACAGAAATCCGAATAGGGTGTATTATCTTTGTATCTCAGAGGGCTTTTCTACTGTTTTGATAGTAGAGTAGAATTGACAAGGACCATTATTTCTTCTCTTCTCATTTCTACATGTGTGTTAACAAATTGACTTGGTTGTCCCTTAACTCCACAGCTTCCTATCATTCCCAATACCCAGTCACCACTGAACAGGTATTTTCCTCAGTTGAAAGTCTTAGGAGGCTCGGCACCTGTGGCTCAAAGGGCTAAGGCACCAGCCAGGTACACCTGAGCTGGCGAGTTCGAATCCAGCCCGGGCCCACCAAACAACAGTGACAGCTGCAACCAAAAAATGGCCGGGCGTTGTGGCGGGCGCCTGTAGTACCAGGTACTTGGGAGGCGGAGGCAAGAGACTTGCTTGAGCCCAGGAATTGGAGGTTGCTGTGAGCTGTGATGCCATAGCACTCTATCCACAGTCACAGCTTGAGGCTCTGTCTCAGAAAAAAAAGAAAGTCTTAGGAGAGGCCTATGCCACTGGAACCCCTCTATCAAATTGTGTCCTGTGAATTTGCAGTTTGTTAATTGTCTATTCACGTGAATTCACTTGGCTTATCAGCAGATTTCTCTCTTTTATATATATTTTTTCTCTTTTCTCTCTCTTCCTTTTTTGTTTTGTTTTGTTTTGTTCTGTTCTGTTTGGTTTGCTGCACTAACAAAAGCCTTTTCTATCTTTTTGCAGGCTCTTTCTTGATAAGGATATTCCTAGGTATTTTCGGTTTACTTTTTTGCACATAAAGATTCTAGTTTATCAGAATGCTTTGTGTTTTATGTTGCTGTGATTGCTATTTTAATTTAGTGGTTTTGTTCCCTCTGCATAAGCATATCCTAAGTATCCTGTGCCTAGGATAGAGCAAGATCTTACTCTGTACCCTAAGACTGTGGTCCCCAATCCCCAGGCCACAGACTTGATATGGTTCATGGCTTGTCAGGAACAGGGCCACACAGCAGGAGGTGAACAGCTAGCTTAGCTTTATCTGTATTTACAACTGCTTCCCATCGCTTGAGTTACTGCCTGGGCTCCACCTCTTGTCAAATAAGTAGTGGCATTAGATTCTCATAGGAGCACATACCCCACAGTAAACGGTGCATGCAGGGGATCTAGGTTGTGTGCTCCTTATGAGAATCCAGTGGTTGATGATTTGAGGTGGAAATAGAATGCACTTGAATCAACACAAAACCATCCCCAACCCCCTGCACTCCCATTAGTGGAAAAATTGTCTTCCATGGAACTGGTCCCTGATACCAAAAAGATTAGGGGTTGCTGGCCTAAGACACTTTTCCATTGTGCTGTAGGTTTTTCTGATGGATGTACAGTTTTGCATATAGCTTCTTAAATGCTTTTTAGGCACTTTGGAGGGCCAGGGTAGGAGGATTGCTTAAGGCCAGGAGTTTAAGACCAGCTTAGGGAACAAAGCAAAACCCCTATCTCTACAAAAAAATAAAAAATTAGCTGGGCACAGTGGTATACACGTGGAGTCCCCGCTGCTTAAGAGGCTAAAGTGAGAGGATCCTTGAGCCCAGGTTTTTGAGGCTGCAGTGAGCCGTGATGATGGCACTACGTTCCATCCTGGGTGACCCTGTCTCTGGACTAATAAAAGTGATTTTTAGAGTCCTGAATTTTTTTTTATTCTATTTGTTAAGCATCCATTTTACTCTTATACCCCGTTAAGTTTTCCTCTAATACATTACAGAATAGAATGCCCCCCCCACCATTTTATAGAGAATCTCAAGCTTTGTTTTCTGTTTTTCTCTTTATCGTCTTTCTCTCAGAAGCTTGAAAGCCTTGTTCCTCTGTTAAAACCTTTGTCTGTTGCAGCTTTGCAAAACCATTCATTATTTTTGTTTCGTCCTGCACAGTAGTAGAGTCCAGTTTGGCTATTTGGGTAGCAACTCAGTGGGAAATATTTTGTATATTTTTCAAACATTTATAAGATAAGCAGGTAAGGTTTGCTTATCTTACCTATTTATATGGAATAAAAATATAAATATAAATAGAAGAAAACTCCTGGTTTGGTAGTAAAAGGTGTTTTTTCCTATCTCTCTCTTAATGTCATTTAGGAAAGAAAACTGAAGGAAATGATGCATGACAATATAACCTAAAATGTTTATGTGCTTATATACACACACATACACATATATACACACAGAGATACACATATATACACACACATATACACATATGTATACACACAGAGATACACACACATATACACATATATATACACACACATATACACATAGATACACACACAGAGATACACACACACCTACACATATATACACACACACATGTATACACACAGAGATACACATATATATACACACACATATACACATATATATACACACAGAGATACACATATATATACACACAGAGATACACACACACCTACACATGTATACACACACATATACACACATATATACACACACATACACATGTACACACACACAGATACATATACACATGCACACACACACATACATAAATACACACATACATATCTACATACAGAGATACATATACGCGTGCACACTCAGATACACACATATATACACACAGATACACACTTGTACATACACATATACACACATTTGGCTGGTGTTGCGGGTACAGTGAGTTCATATCTTAATCTGGACTCCACTGAGTTCACATTTAGGAGGTTCTAATGAACTCAGGAAGGTTCACCAGGTATGACCGTAATGTAAGAAGTTGGTTTTTAAATTGCTCACAATAAATTCAAAATTTACACACATATACACACACATATCTAAAATTATCCTTCAGAGCAGTCTCATTGAAACCTGTGTCTCCTCAGATGTTGATGTCATCAAAAACATCTCAAAAAAATGGTATGGAATTATTTTCTGACCACCTTAGGAGCCACATAGGAAAATATGTGTGGCGTGGTGCTTCTTGGAGGCTGGGTGCAGTGGCTGATGCCTATAATCCTAGCACTCTAGGAGGCCTAGCTGGGCAGATTGCTTGAGCTCAGGAGTTCCAGACCAGCCTGAGCAAGAGCAAGAACAAGAACCCATCTCTAGGGCAGTGCCTGTGGCTCAAAGGAGTAGGGCGCCAGCCCCCATATGCCAGAGGTGGCAGGCTCAAACCCAGCCCTGGCCAAAAACTGCAAAAAAAAGAGACCTGTCTCTAAAAAAAAATAGCCAGGTGTTGTGGCAGGTGCCTGTAGTCACAGCTACTTGGGAAGCTGAGACAAGAGAATCACTTGAGCCCAAGAGTTTGAGGTTGCTGTGAGCTTTGATGCCACAGCACTCAATCTCTGGGTGACTGAGTGAGACTCTGTCTCAAGAAAAAAAGAAAAGAAAATATGTCTTGGAATTCAGCCCTTGTTCTAATCCTAAATTATCTTGCCACCCAGCTCAATGAAATTGACATTTCTCCCAAGTCTAGCTTGTTTTGGTTATGACCTCCTCTGAAGAATTGCCACCTTTGGCGGTGCCTGTGGCTCAACAAGTAGGGCTCCAGCCCCATATACCGAAGGTGGTGGGTTCAAACCCAGCCTCGGCTGAACTGCAAAACAAAAAAATAGACGGGCGTTGTGGCGAGCGCCTATAGTTCCAGCTACTCAGGAGGCTGAGGCAAGAGAGTCATCTAAGCCCAGGAGTTGGAGGTTGCTGTGAGCTGCGTGACGCCATGGCACTCTACCAAGGGCCATAAAGTGAGACTCTGTCTCTACAAAAAAAAAAAAAAAGAAGAATTGCCACCTTTGGGGATTATACCAATAGAATGTGTTCCAGCAAATCCAAAGGAAAACAGAAAGTTGGGTCCCCCCCCGCAATACAGAAAGATTTTCATGGAGTCAAAATTTCATGTTAGCTAGGTTTCTGCCAGTGACATTTTCTCTTTCAGTTAAGTGGAAACTTAACCTGAAAACAGAAAAGTTAGTCTTTCTTAGACAAGTTCAAAACATTAACCTCATTTGAAAGAATCAGTTATGAAACCACAGCAGTGGCCAAGTTATGGTTTGGAATTTAATCATCAATTACAGGCAGTAATAGAAATTTCTGTCAGATACGACCAACGTCATAAATGCCTTCATTTTCAGAAGGAGATGGGGTTGTTTCACTTTAGTGCTGGTGTATCCAGCCCCTGACCCAATACACCTGTATACATCATTCTAGGTACTTTGACAAAAGCAGGAACACAAGAGAAAGGCAGCTCTAGAGGGGATAGAGTTTTCAAGTGACTTCTGAAGTAGTGGATGTCATCACCCAGTATTGGAATTTGCCTTAAGCTAAAGGAAAATTAAGATTTGCTCCAAACAGCGCTGTGGATGCATGAAGGGTTTTCTGCTGTGCCTGTGGAGCCCAGGAGCTGTAGGAAGGCAGAGGCCGTCGTGTCCATTGCTGCAGGCACCACTTGGTTTCCTTGTTTTGTTAGTTGTCTCTGTATTCAGTGTCTATATAAAGATTTTTTTTTGACCCATACTCACTGCTTCAAAAATTAGACATTTGAGAGACTAACGGGTATTTGATGAAGACTCAGATCTAGAAGCAGCTACAAAGCGAAATGATCAGATCTCACACACTGGCACTTGGAAGATGAGGCGTGATCACGGAGTTCACTCTCAGAAATGTATTGTTTTCTCTGTTGATGGTTTTTGGAGGAAGAACCATGGGATGTGTTTAGAGAGAGAATCTGTCTGCTATTCAACGTTGGAGATCTAGAGGAGTCATCTACCCTGCACTTGTTCTTGGGGTCTGAGTAGAGAAGGGTGGGGTAGAGTTTGGAGTTGATCTGCAGCACTGCCATTGAACTAAGTGCAGCATTTCAGATGAGACCTGCTGAACTGGGAGGTTTAAATAGGGCTTATGGTATTTTACCAGTGGGGGAAAAATGATATTAGAACAACTGTAAAAAACAGTTTGTCAGTAGTTATTAAATTAAACTTTTAGTTTTAAAGATTAAAATCTTTAAAATTGATTTTGAAAAGGCTTTTTTTGAAAATTAGCAAATGGTAGTTGGCTGGCTCTGATGTTAAAAATACCATTTTACTTTACTGAAATATTAGCTAAGAATAACCTCGTGTTCTTTTATTTAAAACAAAACTCTAAGCCTGTACCTGGCGGCTCACACCTATAATATTAAAGGTATGAGGTCGAGGGAGGAGGACGCTTGAGACCAGTCACAGCAATAGAGAGATCCTGTCTCTACAGAAAATTTAAAAATTAGCCAGGTGTGGTAGCATATACCTGTATTCCAGCTACTCTGGAGGCTGAGGCAGGAAGACTACTGGATCCTAGTAGTTTGAGGTTGCATCCAGGTATAGTGACACTCTAGCCCAGGCAACAGAGCAAGACCCTGTCTCAAAAAAAAAAAAAAAAAATTAACAAGTCTTCCTGTGCCTCAGTTCTTCTGTCTGTTTCCACCATTAATTCTCCCAGATGTATTTGTGACATTCGTGAGGCTCAGTGGCGCTGGTTCGTATAATGTTTAACATTTGTGATATGAAGACCAAAGGTTACAAATTACTGGGCATTTGCTTCCTTCTGTCGTCGTTAATTGACAGGATGGCTTAACAAAGTCTTTCTTCTTTCACTTTCTGTCAACACTCAGTTATCCTGTTCATCTTAACTTGAATGGCCTCACCATTTTTGTGTTTATAGTCAGATTCAGGCTTGTCAAAAAAAAAAAAGCAAAACTAAGTGCTCCTTGAACATGGATGGGGGCAGGAGGACCTACTGTTTCTCCCCCTAGGTCCCTGTTACTGTTTTGATAAATTGAGAGTGTTGGGAGGTTGACACAGGGTTCTTCAGGATTACTGGCAGTGATGTGCCTGGACTCAGGTAACTTCAGTTGCTTCTGGATGACTCCCTTGTGTCTTTCTGACCTCAGGACTTTCTACCGCTTTGAGGCTGTGTGGGACAGTTCTCTGCATAACTCCCTTCTTCTGAATCGCGTGACACCTTATGGAGAAAAGATCTACATGACCTTGTCGGCCTACCTGGAGGTAAGGAGACTCAGAACTCCAGTTGCTGCTAGCAGCCAGCCCTGAGCAGTGGGCAGGTGATAGCAGGAGATGAGATAGTTAGCGAAGATTGGACTTGTTTTGTGTTTTTCCCAACACATCTTTATCATATTTATTTTATACTTTGCTGACTCTTCCAATTATATTAGGTTCTGTCCCTGGGCTCTATTCATTCAAAAAGTCACTTGGTTTTTATTATAGCATCAGATTTACTAGCTTAACCACTGTTCTTTGAATGTATTTGGGGGGGGAGCAGATTCTCCCTCTGTTGCCTAGGCTAGAGTACAGTGGCATCATCATAGCCCACTGCAGCCTTAAACTCCTGGGCTCAAGTGATCCTCTTGGCTCAGCCTCCCAAGTAGTAGCGAGAACTATGGCCCCACACTACCGTGCCTGTTCAACTAGTCTTGAACTCCTGACCTCAATCCTCCTGCCTCGGCCTAAAAAAATGTGTGATTTCTTTTTTCTTTCCCTTTCTTTTCTTTTTTTGGAAACAGAGTCTCACTTTGTTGCCTTCGGGAGAGTGCTTTGGTGTTATAGCTCACAGCAACCTCAAACTCTTGGCTCAAGCAATTCTCTTGTCTCAGTTTCCTGAGTAGCTGGGACTACAGGTGCCTGCCACAATGTCCAGCTATTTTTTAGAGAGAAGGTCTTGCACTTGCTTGGGCTGTTCATCCACCTTGGCCTCCCAGAGTGTTAGGATTACAAGTGGGAGCCACTGTACTCAGAGACACACACACACACACACTCTCCCCCCAACCCCCTGGTTTGTTTTTGTTTTTGTTTCTTTTTGAGACAAAGTCGCACTATGTCACCCTCGGTAGAGTACCATGGTGTCACAGCTCACAGCAACCTCAAACTCTTGGGCTTAAGAGATTTTCTTGCCTCAGCCTCCCAAGTAGCTGGGACTACAGGCGCCTGCCACAGTGCCTGGCTATTTTTTTTGGTTGTAGTTGTCATTGTTCTTTAGCTGTTTCCAGGCTGGATTCAAACCTGCCAGCCTCTGTGTATATGGTTGGCGCCATAACCACTGTGCCTCAAGCACCAAGCCCTGTTTTTCTTTTCTTTCTTTCTTTTTTTTTTTTTTGAGACAGAGTCTGACTTTGTCATCCTGGGTAAAATGTTGTGACATCATCATAGCTCATAGCAACCTCAAACTCTTAGGCACAAGAGATCCTCTTGCCTCAAGCTCCCAAGTAGCAGGGACTACAGGCACCTGCCCCAATGCCTGGCTATTTTTTTCTGTTTTTAGTAGAGACGGGGGCTTGCTGTTGCTCAGACTGGTCTCCCAACTCCTGAGCTCAGGCAATCCACCCACCTTGGCTCCCAGAGGGCTAGGGTTACCGGCATAAGCCCCTGCGCCTGGCCAGAATGATACTTTTTAAGAAAACTTCACTTCTTGTTTTTATAGTTATGGATGCAGCCTAGCAGTGGTTGACAGTGCAGACCCTAGAACCAGCCTATCTACATTCAAATCCCTGTGCTGCTACTTGCTTCCCTTAGGTCCTTGGACAAGTTCCGTGTGCCTCAGTTTCCTTATCTGTTAAACAGCAATAATAATAGCATTTACCCATCTGTAAAGAATACCACCTACTGTTGCACATAATATTCAGTGAGTCACTGCTGAAATAATCAGGAGAGCTGACATCTGCCAGTCCCTCCATCTTGGTTAGCTTTCTTAACATGCACAGACTCCAGTCATGGGTACTCTGCCTACAATTAATCAGCGCCCACCCCTGTCTGCTTTCAGCTGGATCATTGCATCCAGCCCGCTGTCATCACCAAGGACGTGTGCATGGTCTTCTATTCCCGAGATGCCAAGATCTCACCTCCCCGTTCCCTGCGCAGCCTCTTTGGCAGTGGCTACTCAAAGTCACCTGACTCGTAAGTGAGACAAATCAGCTTCCAGATTGTTTGCCCCGGACAATGGAATCAAATCGGCAGTCCTTATGTATATTAGCACTTAACAGACTACAATGTGTAAACCGTTTTGGTAACTGTTATTTGGAATGCAGGGGCTTATATGCTGGCATTTAATAAAATGTGGATGGATGGACCAGTTAGTGAAGGGAGGAAGGAATATTACATCGTGAATACTTTCAAAACAATTTTGCAGGGACTGAATGTTCTTTTAAATAAATGTCATCCTTTTGAAAAGATTGCCATTCTTTTTTAGATTTATTGTGCATATTTAAGGTATACAAAAATATATTAAGAATAACACAGTGAATACTTGTGTGTCACACCCAGCTTAAAAAAGTAAAATAAGTATTGCTAATAGAAGGTCCAGTATCCCCTCTACTCACAGTCCCCAGAATTTATTGTTTATTATTTTATTCTAGTCAGATGTTTTTTCTCCTCATTTCTGCCCTCTTATGGTAAGAAAAGACAAATTTTTAGTTTTCCCATTTGGATTGTAATTTCTTTAGTTTATCATTCTCTTCATCCTTTTGAAATAGCAGTGTTTAGTAGATTGAAATGAAAGTAGCAAAAGATATGCAACTTCAAAACAGGAAAAGAAAGTAATTATTGAGAAATGTCTATAATTATATTATAGTGTGTTGCAATTCCTAGAGAGGAGACAGTATTTTAAATAAGGAAAATTGAGAATTTCCTCTTTGGGAGCTGTAAGAGATTAAGCAATTGTTTTTTTCTTCTTCAAATAGCAATCGTGTCACTGGCATTTATGAACTCAGCTTATGCAAAATAGCAGACACAGGTAGTCCAGGTAAGCACTTGTGGATAGGGGAAATCATCATTATCTCTGTTTATGTACATAAAAAAATTGAAGTGTGTACCCTTGTGGGGTATTTATAAAATCTTCTAGAAACCATGTGTGTTTTGCAAACTAGTTTGATTGTAGTGATAGTGGTGGTGGGTTTAGTGGTGGTGGTACCTTTTTAGAGTTGCAAAATTACTTCGTTTATGATGTATAATATGGTTATAAAAATTATATCAAACAATGTTGTGGGGCTATGAAGTATTGTAAAAAATCTTAGTGAATTAGAATGAATTTGGTTTAGAAAACTTCATAAGGCTGGGCTCAGTGGCCTCCACCTCTAATCTTAGCACTCTGGGAGGCTGAGGAGTGTGGATTGCTTGGGTTCAGGAGTTCAAGACCAGCCTGAGCAAGAGCAAAACCACATCTCTAGTAAAAATAGAAAAAACCTAGTCAGGCATTGTGGTGGGCCCCTGTAGTCCCAGCTACTCAGGGTGCTGAGGCAGGAGGATCACTTGAGCCCAAAAGTTTTTTTTTTTTTTTTGAGACAGAGTCTCAAGCCGTCACCCTGGATAGAGTGCCTTGGCATCCCAGCTCACAGCAACCTCCAATTCCTGGGCTCAAGCGAGTCTCTTGCCTCCACCTCCCAAGTAGCTGGGACTGCAGGCGCCCGCCATAACGCCCAGCCATTTTTTTGGTTGCAGCTGTCCTTGTTGTTTGGCAGGCCTGGGCTGTATTCAAACCCGCCAGCTCAAGTGTACGTGGCTGGCACCTTAGCCCACTGAGCCACAGGCGCCGAGCCACGCCCAAAAGTTTGAGGTTGCTGTGAGTTATGACACCACAGCTCTCTATCCAAGGCAATAGAGTGAGACAATACATAAGTAAATAAAATAAATAAATAAATAAGGGAAATGGTAGTCACTAAAGCCATCTGTTTGTCATCCTCTGAACTACTAAGTATATACAAGTGTGTGTAGTCCCTTCCCACTTTTCTCATAGAGATGTATTTTTGTGTGTTTGAAATCATAGTATACACAGACTATTAAATACCTATATTTTCACTTGACATAATAGCTTTAAGGTTTTCTCAAGTTGCATTGAAATCTTTATAATAAAGAATAAAATACTCAGCTCGCTATGTTAACCAGTTTGATGAAAATATTTCAGATTGTATATGAAACTAGCACATTGTACCCCACAATTGCATTAATGTACACAGCTACGATTCAATTAAAAAAAATTTTTTTTTCAAAAAAAAAAAATACTCGGCTTGGTGCCTGTGGCTCAAGTGGCTAAGGCGCCAGCCACATACACCTGAGCTGGTGGGTTCGAATCCAGCCCAGGCCCTCCAAACAACAATGACGGCTGCAACCAAAAAAAATAGCCAGGTGTTGTGGCGGGCACCTATAGTCTCAGCTACTTGGGAGGTGGAGGTAGAAGAATCGCTTGAGCCTAGGAGTTGGAGTTGCTGTGAGCTATGATGCCATGGTACTCTACCCAGGGCAACAGCTTAAGGCTCTGTCTCAAAAAGAAAAAAAAAGAATAAAATACTCAACTTTTAAAAAAAGTTCACCAAGTTGCTTTGGGGGAAGGCATGAATTTTTATTAATGAAGTGTGACATAGGATCAGCTCCAGCCACGTACACCAAGGGTGGTGGGTTTGAATCCAGCCCGGACCAGCTAAACAACGACAACTACAACAGAAAATAGCCAGGCGTTGTGGCAGGTGCCTGTGGTCCCACCTACTTGGGAGGCTGAGGCAAGAGAATCGCTTAAGCCCAAGAGTTTGAGGTTGCTGTGAGCTGTGACGCCACAGCACTCTACCAAGGGCAACATAGTGAGACTCTGTCTCAAAAAAAAATAAATAAATAATAAAATAAAATAAAAATAAAGTCTGATA
>CAUYRH010043289.1:0-27270 GCA_963574655.1 Perodicticus potto | reverse complement strand
ATACAAAATATTAAGTTTTCTTATTAAGTTAAAAAAGTATCATTTAAAACATCTTTAGGATTCATGCAGTAATAGGCCATTTTTATTTTGTGAACTTACAAAAAATTATTTTTGACTAAAATATATTTGCATTTCTCTGATGATTAAGGATGATGAGCATTTTTTCATGTGTCTGTAGGCTGTGCGCCTGTCTTCTTCAGGTCCCTTGCCCACCCTGAGATGGGATCACTTGTTCTTTTCTTGCTAATACGTTTGAGTTCTCTGTGTCCAAAAATCACATTATAACAAGGATATCTGAATGTTTATTGAAGCCCAATTCATAATTGCTAAGTCATGGAAAAAGCCCAAGTTCCCATTGACCCATGAATGGATTAATAAATTGTGGTACATGTACACCAAGGAATATTATGCAGCCTTAAAGAAAGATAGAGACTTTACCTCTTTCATGTTTACATGGATGGAGCTGGAAAATATTCTTCTTAGCAAAGTATCTGAAGAATGAAATAAAAAGTATCCAATGTACTCAGCCCTACTATGAAACTAATTTATAGCTTTCACGTGAAAGCTATAACTGAATTACAGCACAAGAATATGGGGAAAGGGGCAAGGGAAGGGAGGGGAGGGGGAGTATGGGTCGAGGGAGAGTAATTGGTGGGTCCACACTTATGGTGGATTTTAGGAGTATACAGGTGAAACTTACTAAATGTAGAATATAAATGTCTGTATACAACAACAAAGAAAATGTCATGAAAGCTATGTCAACCAGTTCGATGAAAATATTTCAAACTGTATATAAAACCAGCACATTCTACCCCATGATTGCATTTATGTACACAACCATGATTTAATAAAAAAAAGAAAAAAATTAACTATATTCTAAGATATTGTATTTCTAGTATATTCTTTGTAAACACATGCTCTGATACAACCTGTATCAATGTTTATTTTAATGTTTTAATTTTTACATTTAGGGTTCCTAAGGAGGCTTTCCCTTTTCTTGTGTATCTCCTGATGTCATGACATTGTGACCACTTTGGGATAACATTTCCAGTGCAGTCATTAGAGGGGATGACTAGGACTTCTAATCTTAGGTATACAAGTCAGATAAAATTGAACATAAAAACTTTCTTTCAAATTAATTTATAATTTTTCTATAGATGTTTCTAGCAACAATCACCCCCGCAATTTTCTTTGTCATAATGCTTATTAAATTATTTGCTTTTAAATTGTTACAATAAAAAAATAAGAAAAAACCTCTGGTCTCTGCTAGAGCTATACACTTTTGAGATCTACTTTTTTCTCTTAGTTGTTAATCAAATAAAGACTGAGAGGTTATCCTTATATGCAGTAAGAAACAAATTGTGTGGTGCCAGAGTTGTGCACTGTGGTTATGAAATGGAGTTTTCCCTTCCTTCACTTCTGGCGAGTTTTCTGGCACAAACACTGTATTTCACGGCACTACGGGATTTGTTGCTTTGTTGCTGTTTCCTGTCTTGTTTCTACAGACCCTGTGTCGTAGAAAGAGTTCAGAGGCTCAGATTCTGCCAATCCTTTGTCTCTGAATGATCTTTCATACAGTTTTCCACTCAGGAAATAAATGGTTTGAATTCAGTCAGTCTTTTATCCTTGTTTTAAACCAGTGGTTCTCAACCTTCCTGATGCCTCCTAATGCCACGACCTGTTTAGACAGTTCCTCACGTTGTGGTGACCCCCAGACAAAAAATTATTTTCATTGCTACTTCATAACTGTAATTTTGCTAATGTTATGAATCATAATGTAAATATCTGACAGGCAGGATGTGTTTTCATTGTTACAAAAGGGTCGCAACCCACAGGTTGAGAACCGCTGTTTTAAATAAATAAAATTCCTTTTTAGCAAAACTTCACTGAAAGCTTTACTGTAGGAAACATTTCAAAGAATTGCTTTGACTAAGCAGAGTAAGCTTCCCACTGCTTCCCCTGCACACCTCCCTTTGTCCCTGGTGCCTTGCAGAACTCCTGGTCTCAGGAGAATACAAGTTGAAAAGCATCATACTAGATTTTTCTCTAACTACTTTCAGCTCTGGCATTACTGGCTCATTTTTGTTATATAACATATGTGACTGTAGACTTATAAAGGAATACTAAATAGAATTTATGTAGATTCGGTTGAGGTACAATGTGGAGGGTGCAAGTACTGAGAAACCTCCATCATGCATTACTTTTTCAGTGCAGATCTCATGTAGAGATACGAATTTTTCTATATCTGCCAGGAACAGAACAGAAACTCCTTTGTACACTGAAGGAAATTATGCCCTTTCAAATATTAAATGTCATCTATAGAAATGCCAGGCACCATTAAGTATGGAGAGAGAAAATTGGAAAAGATTGCAGAGTTTTATTACCCTCTTTTTTGCAAGTCACTTGTACACACATCTCACTTTAAAAGAAAACTCTAAACCCCTATACAAGAGTTATTCCCTCTGCAGCTGTTGTAGAGATATGACAGGCTGGAATTCAGTGTTGATTGAAGAGAGGGATTTTAGTGCCGTGTGATTTGTCTGTGCTTCGGACTCCGTGGTTTGCGGCTTTATGGAAGGATGTGCTATTTTTCTGAATGTTGTCCAGCAGGCTGCTGCACAATGCATCTTTGCAAACTCTATTTGGTGGGAAATAAATAGCATGCTGGGACTTCCATTAGGACCCGATGCAAAATGTTCTATGATGAGGTTTCCAATCACAGCCTCTCAGAACTGGGTTCCGAAAAGCACCTTGTGGACGGAGCCTCCAGCAGGAGAGGCAGGAGAGCCGAGGCCAGGCTGTCATTATTTACTGCTGATCGTAGGAATTAATAATGGAGACTTTCAGTATATATTATTTATCAGACACGATCCTGGACAGCTCAAATCTATTGAGGTCACCAAAGCTATCTTTTATTTAAAATCCAGAGCCCAGTAAGTAGAAAACAAAGAGGAATAAAGTAAGTGAACTGGACGCTGGTTGTGAAAGATATAACTGCTGTATCAAATTCTCTTTTTCTGGGATAGATTTTTTTTTCTTAGCCAGAAGTACAGTAAGTAAATTTTCTTCCAGACGACAGAGAGGGTTAAGTGGGGAATAAAAATTGTTCATTGCTTTAAGAATGTGACCATTTTAGATCAATAAGTGACTAAATATTCAGTATCTGATGTCATCAGAAGATGATATAATTTTTAAAAATTTGCCTAATTTTTAGAATTCCTTTGAAGAATCACTAAGTAACTTAACTTCAAGGTGAGATAAAAGGTTTCCTTTCCATTCAACATGGCTGTTCCATTTGTTTCCTGATGTATAAGATATTTGGACATGGGAGAACAAGAATGAAATGAATTTCTTTCTCCACTCATTCCTTCGTCACAAACATATACAAATTTCTGCCTACCTGGTACTCCCTTTGCATTTTAATTTTTATCCCTTTTAGTCACCACTAGATTGTTGCCAACTTGAGGGCAGGTCCTATCTTTCAATTTTCTGTGGTATCCATAAACGTTCAATCACTTAGGTTTCCATGAGTAAATGTTATATGATACGTGCAAAAATAATAAGAAAGTAAACATATAGACAGTATGAGGAAAGTATAAGGAAAGATGAGGAAAGAAAGTATGAGGAAAGATAAAATATTGTTATAAAAACACAAACTTCTAGTGAAATCTATTTTGAAGAAGAGTTCGCATTTCCATGTGAGAGAGAGCAATTTTCCTCTCATCATCACCATATAATAAAATCTCAGAATTTAAAAATTTCTGTGCAAAACTCACTATGTGTGAGTATATACACACACATTTTTTTTTTTTTTTAGGTCAGTGGGTGAGCTTGGGTTGTATACCACGTTTCAGGCTTTTATATATAGTGTTTTTATGTTCATTGCTTATGTGGCTCCATAAAATAATTTTGTGAATGTTGTAAATCTGTGAATATTTGTAGAGCTGATATTTTCTCATCACAGAAAATACGGAGGTCTAGTTCCTTTGTGTCTTACCCAAGGTCAAATAGTAGTGGTAACTACAACTGAACTCACGTCTGTAGATCTCCAGGGATCTTCTTTCATTTTTTTATTTTTTCTTTTTTTGAGACAGAGTTTCACTATGCCATGGCATCCCAGCTCCCAGCAGCCTCAAACTCTTGGGCTTAAGCCATTCTGTTGCCTCAGTCTCCCAAGTAGCTGGCACTACTGGTGCCCATCACAATGCTCAGCTATTTATTCATTCATTTATTTATTGTTGCAGTTGTCATTGTTCAGCTGGTCCAGGCTGATTTAGAACTGCTAGCCTCCATGTAAGTGGCTGGTGCTGGAACAACTAAGCTGCTGGTACCAAGCCAATCTTTTTACATTTAAATTTTACTCTTTTGTCATGGACTTCAGCCCATAGGAGACAAACATAGTTTAGCATAAAAAAAGAATGTTAGAGCTTCTCAATGATAGTATAACATTTGTATGGGAAGTGCTGAGTTCTCATTTACAGAAAGCATTTCTGCACAGGTTAGGGAACTAGACAGATGATCTCTATGCCCTCTTTTTACTCTCCTGGATGAACTGGTGCCCAGGTTGCATGAAGAAATACTTGAGAGAGACAGACTTAGCTTCTGGATCATACTTGGTGTGTCTCTATTATAAGAAGGGGTTACCTCACCAAGTAGGCTCTTAAGGAGAGAGAAAAGTGGCACTACAGGATAGAGAAGTGTTATAAAAAAATTGTAGCTATTTTTGCCAAATCATGAAAAGTTATTTATATGTATATATGTTATTATGAAAGTTTTGAGATACACAAAACCCAAGAACTGTGAATTCCATGTGGGCAGAAACAAATGAAGCCCTCAAGCAATACCAATAAGCTGAGCAAGCTGAAACTTGCCTGGTGAAATCAGAAAGGACGCCATCAGCTGTATTTCTTGGAAGTGAAATAATGGGCCATAACACAGTATGTCTCGAAATTTTCATAGTTTCTTACATCTGTTTACTACAAGGAATTATTAACTTTTCATCAATCATCTAAATTTCCCATTTTTGCGTGGCTAAATGCGATAAGTTTATTCGTGTAAGGCCCCCTTTATTGTTCTTTTCAAAAAGAAAAAAAATGTATTATTAATAAAACTTATGGCTCTCTTTTTGCTTAATTATAAGGACCTTGTAAATTGAATGTAGCAATAGATCATCCTTGAGAAAATAGGCTCAGGGACGTGCATTTATGTTCCATTTTTCATTTATTTATTGGTATAAAGAATGCATTACTCATAAATGTTTTTCCTTGAAGAAATTTAGCAATCTCAATGTATTGAACTAGGAAGAGAGGAATTGTTTTACTAAAAGCATTATTGAATAATAATTTTTCAATAAATACCCGCATAAAATTTGTTTTCTACATTACATTCTGTTTTTAGGTGCTATGGTATACACTCCAATAGTAAAACAATATCCCTCCCAACAGAAAGTTTAAAACTACGATGTAACAATGAAACCAGCAAATATGGAACAATTAGAGAACAAATAGTCTAAAAGCAAGAGGCATCTGACAACACATGATATTTACCTTTCCTGTTTCCAAACATTTCGCTACTGTTTCTTCAGCTGAGACATTCTTGCTCTAAATATTTTTATGGCTTAATACTATCTGACTCTCCATTGATTGTCCGTTTCCCTCAGCCAAACTTCATTATTTTATTTTCTTCATAGCATTCATCATGACCTGAAGTTATTTCATACATGTATTTACTTATTTTGGGTCTTTAACCCCAAAATATTAAAAAAAAACAAAGCCTTTTTTCTTTTTTGACCTTCTAACCTCAGACCTAGGACAGTCTCTAAAATTGAGGAAATACTCAGATTTCATTTTTAATAAATGAATACCTGGCATGGGTGCCTGGCAAAGGAACAGACCATTGTAAGCTGGAAAGATTAAGACAAAACTTAAAGTAGAGTTCATTTTAATCTCATTCTCAAAGCATGTGAATGATTTGGGTTAATCAAAAGGAGAAGAATGGCATGTGGGGAAAGAATACAGAAATATGTGCTTGGGGGATGAGATACAATGAAAGCCCCTATTGTTCACAGGTGTGTTGAATGAGTTTTATAAAGTGACACTTAACCAACAGCAATCAACTGCTTACTCTAGTTATTCCTTCTGCTAATGTTTGCTGAGTAATTAATACATGTTGGGAAATGTTGTAGACACTAAGGAAATAATAGTGAATAAAAAGGGACCCAAAGTTTCTATCCCTGGAGATAGAAAAAAAGTGAAAATAAATGTACCAATCAATGTATAATAAATGCCATACACAAAATAAGTAAGGGCATGTAATAGATGTCGAGATTGAAGGCTGCAAAAGGCACATCTTGCCCCAAAGGAAGAGTAGTTCATGATTTTTTGATTTAAGTAGAGAAGCAAAACAAAAACAGTAAAAAAAGAAGTCTACGTAAAGGTGGTGTACCCTTAGGAAGCATTACTGCACCAGCTGTGAGGTCTGAGCAAGACACTTTACCTCTGTAAAGCTCATAATCCTTATTTAGGAAACGAATATAATTGTAGTGGAATTTCCATGAAGAGCAAATGAAATAAACGACTTATTCTTTCCAATTCATAAGATCGAATGAAATAAACTACTTATTCTCTCTAATATATATTCTTTCTAATATAATACATTCTCAAAAACTATTCACTCACAATTATGTAGATTTATTTACTTTATTTCACTGTTACTATCACCCAATTCTTGTGGTTTATATAAATTAACTTTTACAATTTCTCATTGACTTACACCTGCTTGACACAGCATGCAGCTGAAACCCCAGAGTTTATGTGTCTGTGCAAAGTCCCACAGCTAGTGTAGATGGCAAGTCAGGTCTTTGAGCACTTAATTGCTATTTTTTTTTTTTTTTTCAGTTTTCTGAGCTCGGAGGTGGAGTTCAAATGTGAACGTAACTTGAAATATGAGTAGGGTTGCACTAAGCAAAGATAGAAAACATTTAGGGAAATAGGGACAATTTATGGCTGTAGTGTTGTTAAGAAGGTGAGGAAATATTGCAGAATTAAATTAAAGAGTTAGAACCGAGTAGAGTCTCAGCATTTTTAATTGAAAGCCTCCTCAATACTTTTCTTTTTAAAAATGTATATTTTCAATATTTAATTGACAAGTGATAATTGTGTATATTCAAGATATACCTGATGCTTTGAAATATATATACACTGTGTTATGATTACCACAATCAATGAACACATCTATCACTACCTGGCTATATACCACATCCCCAGATTTGTTCCTTGTGTAACTGAAAGGTTAACCATTTTACAAATATCTTTCTATTTCTTCTACTTCCATCACTTGGCAACCATTGTTTTATTGTCTTACCTATGAATTTAATGCTTTTAGATTCAAAATAAAGGTTATACAGTAGCTGTTGTTTTGTGCGTGACATATTTTACTTAACATAATGTCCTCTAGACACTTCCATGTTGCTACAAATTGTAGGATTTCCCTCATTTTTATAGGTAAATAATATTCCCTCATTTTTATAGGTAAATAATATTCCAGTTAGGCACACACACACATTCACTCATACCAGTGAGGACCTCAAAAGAGCTTTTGTTTATGTTATATTTACTGTATAAGAAATTAAAATGAAGAAATATTTTAAAAGACTATTCATTTATAGGAATAAAGAATCTATTATACATTTACATGAAAAATACGTTTTCATAAATCTCTTTAACATATGGTGCTTTCTTTTCCTGTGCTATATAATAAATTACCGAAACTGAGAAGTTTCAAACAACCATTTGTTATCCCACAGCTTCTGTGGGTCAGGAGTCCAGGTATCACTCAGCTGTGCTGTCTGCTTGAAGTTTCACAGCACTGCAAAGGAGATATGGTTGGGCTACATTTTCAATTGGAGGTTCAACTGGAAAAAAAAATCTACCTTTTGTTTTCTTTCTTTCTTTCTTTCTTTTTTTTTTGAGACAGTCTCATTCTGTTGCCCAAGCTAGAGTGCCATGTGCCATGGCATCAACCTCGCTCGCAGCAATCTTGTACTCCTGGTTCAAATTATCCTCTTGCTTCAGCATCCAGAGTAGATGAGACTGTAGGCACTTGGCTAATTTTTCTATTTTCAGTAGATATAGATCTCTCTCTTGCTAAGGCTATCTTGAACTCCTGAACTCAAGTGTCTGTATCACCTTGGCCTGCCAAAGTGTTAGGATTATAGGTGTGAGCCACCATGCCCAGTGAGAATCCACTTCTAAGATGAACTGAGTTTTGAAGAATTCTTTCTGTGGTGGTTATAGGACTGATGTCCCTCCTTGCTTCTTGTAGTTTGTCAGCTGGAGGCCACTCTCATCACCTACCACTCACTAGCACTGTCCTGCTGTATGATTCTGTGGTAGCATGGCAGCCTACTTCCTCAAAGCTAGCAAGAAACTCTCTCTTGGTCTATAAGATAAAGTCTTACATAATGAAATATAATCAGGAAAGTAACCACTATCTCTACTTTACATACTTTCTAGAAAGCTGACTCCAGAAACAAGCTAAATACTCTAGGAACAGGACCTACTGACCATCAGTATTGTTTCTGAGGCACAGAAGATTGACCAATTAAAGAAATGCTACCCATTCAAAATACCCAAAACTGGTGCCAAAATATACCCTATGCAAGGTGTCAATTTTTTAAGCATTTTGTCTATGTCATAACCTATATATCATAACCTAGAAAGTTAAAGAAAGGAAGACAAAATAGATTTGGACAGAGAATCTATTCCTAGTCTTTGAACATAATAAATTACCTAAAATAGGTGGTAGCAAGGACTAATATGCCTATGCACTGTGAGAAAGCCAAGATGTGAGCTTACCAAAGGGCACCCAAGGGGACATGGAAGGCTGAGGTCATCTGGTCTGAACGATGAGCAATTAAATTCTATTCAGGCTGGGAATGTCCTTACCCAAGGCCATGGTGCCAAACTGGCCTTCACTATTGTCTACACAAAACCTCAAAAAAGGGCTCATGAAGGACCATAGTTAACATAATATACTTCAATATGTTGTTGTCATTTACAACTTTCACCAAGAAAAGGGTCACCTTAGTCATCAAAGAGATAGAACAACAATAAATTCCAGCGTTGTCCTATTACCCGCTCACTGTAATGGCACCAGAAGGTTTAAAATCAGCACATTTTTACTCCAACAACTCCCACCTTTGTCTAGTTACTACTGGGTTCTACATCATGGTTTATTGACCCCAGCAGGTAAGTTTTTAGCTAGGTATATGTGTGAGTGTGGGCGTATACACTGTGCATTATGCCTGTTGTGTGTACTCAAGAAATACATATGTACAACTATTATGGATCAATACAAAAGAGAAATATCTGAACAAGATGTCTTTTGGCTATTTATTTGGGGATTTAGAACATTAAATATATTGCTTATTTACAATAAACATTGAACAGTACCATCTAAAACTTTGACCCAGAGGCACAAATTCATACTTTTGGGGGAATATGCTCATATTTCGATACATGCATATAATATGTAATAATAAAATTAGGGCAATTAGGATATTCATCACCTCAAACTTTTATCTTTTCTTTATAGTGAGAACATTCATAAATTCTTCTCTTACCTATTTTGAAATATACAATAAATTGTTAACTATAGCCACCCAACTATACTATTAAGAAAGATCTTATTCTTTCTATCTATATATTTTTTGTATCCATTAATCAGACTCTCTTCCCCTTTTCTTTCTAAGTGTTCTAGCCTCTGGTAACTTTATGTCCATGAGATCTACTTTTTTGTCTCCCACCTATGAATGAGAACATGAAATATTTGTTATTCTGTGTCTGTCTTATTTTGCTGAAGAAAATGACATCTAGCCATTAAAATATGGATAGAACTGAATGCCATTCTGCTATTATTTTTAAAAATCTCTCAACTTTTTAATTAAATTTTCTACCGACCCCCAATAACATGACTGGTCTACCTGCTTCACCATAGCTGACTTTGCCTAAAACTCACTGCATTCCTTTTCCCTGTAACAATCCATTTCAAAGAGCTATGGCTTCAAATTCTGGCATTTTCTTACCATCCTTCGTACCACTGATAACCTCCAACCAGACTGGCACCTGGAAGAATAACAGGTAGCTTAGGTAAAACTTAGAGACATTTTCTAGCACAGCATAGAGCAGAACCTGGAAAATGAGGTCAGACCATTAAGTTGTGAACTCATCCTAGGAAAAGTGCTACATCCCTCACTGCTGAATGTCACTGTAGTCAGTCACCTTTGAAGTATTCCCCTTGGCCATTTGGTGACGTGATAGTAGTGATATTCAGCAATGAGGGATGTAGCACTTTTTCTAGGATGAGTTTGCAAACTTAATTGTCTGATCTCTTATGTTTACCACACCACAGGAACAAACAGCTGAATGAAAATAATCTGGTTCTCTTGTGGGTATCTTCTCAGTACTTATCTAGGTTTGAATGTAGAGAACTTTCTCTGGGACCCTTACTGTGATATTGATTATTAACCCTGTGGCTTTCTGACTTTAATTCCCTTTACCCGTAAGTGTAGTCACTATCTCCCACTGCCTTCTGGTATGGTAGATTAAATTCCTGCTCTTCAACTCCCACTCTTACAGTAGGTTGTAGTTTCAGAGAATAAAAAGAAAAAGATTATTTAGAGAAAGTGGGGCACCCCTGGTAGAGGTCCTATTTTTCAGTTCCATTGTGAGAGTGGGAAAGTGGAGGATAATTGCAAAACCATTTCTATCAGAAATGTATCCCAGCACCTAGATCTACCTGGTTTTAGGGAGGGAAGCTGGAGAGATGCTATAAGGCAGGAATGTATCTATACAGTCAGCGTGCTGATTTGCTCCAGGACGAGAACACCAGAAGCTGAGACTATTGTGTAAGGAACTGCAGAAAACTCAGAAAGAAGTTTCAGATAATTTTTCCAAGTTCACATTCTTTTGGTTTATTGTGTCTTACTTTAGTTATCTCCTTTTCTTGCCTTCTTAAAATTATTATAAATTTTAAAGACACACAGGAAAACAGGGAAAGAAAGACAATATCCACACAGATCAATCTTTAAAAAAATAGCAGTGAATGAATATTGTTAAGTTGGAGAATAACATATGGGGAAGATAACATTAATATACAGTTTGTAAACCTGACAAGTATAATGTAATGTTTATCCATAAGAAATGTTTACATTTCCTTCTATCAAATCAACCTAAAAAGAATTAAAATGTTACTATTCAGTTGAAAGTCTCATGTTTTCTCTCTTCCATTTAGAAAATAATTTTATCATGATTTTGGAAATTATATTTCTATGCATGTTTTGTGATATTTAAATAGAAATATATTCATATAAAATATATATCAAATGTTTCTATTTTGAAATTATATACAATTGACATCATAAAAGACATATTATGCATATCATGTCATTTTTGAGTATTTTCCATGTTGATACATGTGAACTTAATGTATTTCTTTTACTGAATAATATATCCTTTGATAATTTTACTAAAATTTATCTATGTACCTTTTGTCCTGTTGATAGAAATGAAGATTGTCTTCCTCTAACATTTTGAAATTAGATACCTTGGCACAATGGACATTCTTTTCCATGTTTCTTAGACTTACCTGTGTGAGTGTTAGACATTAGCCACAGGGTGAACTTGGCAATTCCGTAGAATAAAGCACCTTAGGTTTTAATATCAAAACTCAGTACTTGAGGTGCCGGTTCTTATTTTCAGCTCAGGACCAAAGTACTGCTGTAGGGATTTTCAATATCTGTAGTTATACCTCACATCTGGTAAAGGAGGTCCGTGATACTCCTCACTTCCTAAATAGGCCTCATTGTTATTATTTCAAAATCTTTCTATATGCTGATATCATCCCATTCTTACCTCAAATTCAAAATTCTGAGCTGTAAAAAGCTTTTTTATTAATCCATCCATTCACTCGCTCTTGTATTTATCTGTGCTCACAGAAACAGTTTTAACCCTTTCCCAGAATCATCAAAATCAACATGTCTGAAACTACTTTAATCATTTACCTCTGCAAAATTTGAGTTTTAAGGTTATTATTTAAAAAGTAGTCTTTTATTTTGTCCTCAAGTCTGATCTTGATGTGTCCAATTCTTTCTTCTTATTGGGCTTGAAATAATATTTTACTTGAAAATTAATGCTAATAAATAAATGATGTTACTCTCCAATAACTTCCCATTACTTTCCTGACCCCAAGGTTAATGCCAGAGGAATATTCTTCTCTTCACCCACTACTTTTCCGCTCCTATTTCCAGATGAAACCATGTTACTAGCTACTTGGCATTTGTTGTGCATCCTTTCATTGTTTGAATTTTCACTGCCTAATATTCCTTTCGTCCTTTTGGTTAAATCATCTATGACTTTCAATGTTGACCTTTTATAGGAAGTTGTTGCTCATCTTTGAGTTTTGGTCCAGTGGCTTTCTTTTTTTTTTTTTCGATAGCACATCCTTGGCTCTTCTGTCATATTGCACATCAAAAGTGTTTATGTTACTTTGTTTCCTTGTCTCCCCAACTAACTCAGGACTCCTTGATGTTAGGCTAGAACTTTATGTCATTGCTTCTATGGAAACTAAAACTGAAGTTGATACTGAAGCAAAATTACTTCTCCAACATCACACAGGTAGCTCTGGACTTGGAAGTCAAGTGTACTCACATCAGGTCAGGCCTCTTTTTATTGCTAATCTTAGAAACCATCATTTTTCAAAAGCAATATCAACATACATCAGTGTTAAGTGATATTTGCATTGACAGATAAATCTGTCCATATTCAAAATGTCATTTTTCTTTACTGACTGAATTTCTAAAATTCCATCAGCAGGAATATAAAAAGGAGTAGATGCTTAAAATAAAAATACTTTACTAAGAGAGAACAGTAGTTCACATTCACCTTATACTATACACAAGTATACTGACGAGGGATGATGTAAGGACCTTTCCCAGGAGCAGAGAAGGAGGGTAAAGTGATCATAAACTTGGAAGTACAGGCAAAATGGCTAGCGATACTGAAAGTAGATTCCATCTATTTTAACTTGGGCTGCTACCTTTTTGAATAATACACACAGAACCAGACAATGCCCTCTTGCCAGGGTGCTTCCTCCACTGCTCTCCTTTGTTCCTGCTTACCCTTAAATAGCCATACCCCAAAAGACATGCTGACACACTGGATCTTTTCCTCCAAGAACGATTGTGGCATTCAAAACCACCTTACCTTTACATCTCATATAGTAACAAAGATAGGCACGTACAAATAGACAATTTATGTTCTTTAAATACACATCTTAGAATTCTGGACTGTGGAGACCCTCAGTGAGAAGACGATGACTGGAGTTGGGAGAGAACACAGGAGAGGCAGGGAAGACCAGTGACTGTGGCTTCTTTTCTCCTTCATCAGAATCTTAGTTGTCATCCTCTTTTTCTTCTTAGTCTTTTTTTTTTTTTTACTACTTCACATTATTAGTTTCCAAATATACTCAATTTTTTAAAAATTTACTTTTAACATAGTTTATTTTTAAAACAGTTTTATATTCATAGCAAAGTTGAGAGGAAGATACGTAGGCCGATATACCCCCCGCCCCAAACATGCAGAGCTTCCCTCATTGTCAATTTTCCCCACCCAGAGTAGCACTACCCCTGTTACAATTTATGAACATATGTTTCCCCATAATACTCTCTCAAAGATGATAGTTAACTACCATGGGTGGTGTACATTAGTTATTTCTACTATTATAGAATCCTAGAGAATAGTTTCACTGCCCTAAAAATTCTCTGTCTTCCATCTGTTCATCCTTTTCTTCCCTCTAACCCCTGGTCACCACCAAAATTTTTACTGTCTCCATAGTTTTGACCTTCCCTGAATGTCATATAGTTGGAATCATACAGTAAGTAGCCATTTCAGATTGAATTCTTTCGCTTACTGATATGCATTTAAGTTTGCACCATGTCTTTTCCTGGTTTGATAGCTCATTTATTTTTAGTGCTGAATAATATTCCTTTGTCTGGACGTACCACAGTATATTTATTTATTCACCTACTGAAGGGCATCTTGGTTTCTTCTCAGTTTGGGCAAGTATAAATACCATTGCTATAAACACTCATGTGCAGGGTTTTGTGTACATAAATTTTCAACTCCTTTGGATAAATAACAAAAAGCATGATTGCTGATTATGTAGTAAGACTATGTTTACTTTTGTAAGAAACTGCCAAACTGTCTTCCAATGTGGCCATCTCATTTTGCATTCCCACCATCAACGATTGTGAGTTACTGTTGCTCTACGTTCTTCCTAGCATTTATTGTTGTCATTGCTCTTAATTTTGGCCATTCCAATAGGCATGCAGATGTGTCTCATTGCTGTCTTAATTTGTATTTCCTTTATGATATATGATGTGGAGAATCTTTGCATAGGCTTTTTATCTGTACATCTTCTTGGGTAAGGTATCTGTTAAAGTGTTTGACTCATTTAAATTGAGTTTTAAGAATTCCTTTTATATATTAGATAATAGTCCTTCATCAGTTGTGTCTTTTGCAAATATTTTCTCCCTGTTTTTGGCTTGCCTTTTCATTCCCTTGATTCTGTCTTTCACAGAGCATAAATCTTTAATTTTTATGAAGTTCATCATATGAATTCTTTCTTTCAGTTATCATGCCTTTGGTGTTCTGTCTAAACAATCATTCCCAAACCCAAGGTCATCTAGATTTTCTTCTTTTAAAATTGAGTATTATGTGTTTACATGTGTGTTGACCTTCACATTTATGTTTTACGCATTTTTTTATGTGTGTTTTATTTTTTTAAAAAATGAAAGGCTTATTAAAAATATCAAAGGAAGATACATTTTCAAGGATAAAAGGACAATGAGAGAACCATTATCAATCCAATATAAAGATTAGGAAATGGAGATGTGAAATAGGAAAGATTAAAAAAAGATAACAAAGGGATGAGGATGAAATTTATTGAGCTCTAGTTCAATAAATTCTTACACATGCACACATTTTTAACACCATACATGTATTAAATGCCACAGTTCTATTAAGGTAAAGTTATTCTCATATTCTCATTTTACATGAAGAAAAACTACATATGGGGGAAATTGAACAAATTGTATAGGGTGGAAAAACATTATCCAAGGTAGGAAAAAGTAAAACAGTTCTTGACATCTAGGAACTACCCTGGTACCGTCAGCTGAGTTTTAGTACCCACCTATAGAAAGTAAGCAATTTCACAGAACAACATCACCAGACAAGGCCTTTTCGTGGTTGTGATGAATCAATCTAACACCAGGTTACTTTGTAATCGTGTCTGAGTACACATCCTGAAATGAACATTTCCCAAGTCACAAAACGACCAAACACTCCCCTCTTCTTACTAATGAGTGGCTGCTACTTCTTCATCAATTATAACTGTAACTCAGACACTAGTTTTTCCTTTTAGATCAGAATTATTAATATAAGGAATCATGTAATCAGCCACACTTCATAAGAGCATCTAAACCAGAGCACAAAGTCTTCTTTCTTTTAAACTCTCACTAAGTTCTACAGAACTCTTTTACAGTACTCTTCTATGGCAAAGCCCTATGATTCTCCATGGTATGTGTTTTTCTTCATTGCAACAATCAAAATACCTGGCTTATTCAATTATAGGTGTGTTCTTGATTAATTTGGCTGAAGGGCAATGATAGGGTTATATATCTATGCTTGCTTTGGAGATCAATTGCAACTAATAGAGGTGTTCTGTTGAATGGTAAAGAGAGTATAATAAGGCAGACTTTGATGAGGAAACTTATAAGCATTGTAGAATTTCTGTTTGTCCAGTTTCTTGGTTTCCTGAAACTTCACTATCCTCAGTGAGCTACTTCTTTTGTGCTAAGGCATACATGTTATATCTAAAACCCATGGTCTGCAGCCATTTTAATAGGTCTAGAACATGCTATGACTCCATTTTCATAAACTTTGTAGTGAACCTAAAATTTATTGCTTAATGATTTTGAGGTTTTTAGTTTTTGTTTAAGCTACCCTGGTAGTTTGCAGAAGTCAAATATGCTCCCAGAAAATGTAATGTTGTTTGAAGTCCCATAGAAAGTAGCTTTCCTTTTCTTTCTCTCTAATTTATTAACTTTGAAAATCTCCAGAATATGAATCTTTGAATCCTTGCTTACATATATATGCTGTATGGTGAAGACTTCCCACCAATACATTAGCTCTTTCAGTTTAGGGGGAGTAATGAGCACGAGCAAGGTGAGATAAATGTAAGTCTTAAAATGATGAAAGAAAAGTACAGAGATTCAGAGTTCTGATGATCTCAGTTAATGTTCTTTCATGATTTCAGTTCCCTAAATTTCACAATTTTTAAACAATCCTGAAACAGTTAAAAAAATGTTTACAAAAATTTTAGACACTTAAGAAAATGGATAAAATAATTAATTTTTAAAATGTATGACTAAGTTAATGTAAAGGAGGGAAAAAATTTTCTGATATTTTCATATTTTCTTTTTTTTTTTTTTTTTTTGAGACAGAGCCTCAAGCTGTCACCCTGGATAGAGTGCTGTGGCATCACAGCTTACAGCAACCTCCAATTCCTGGGCTCAAGCGAGTCTCCTGCCTCTGCCTCCCGAGTAGCTGGGACTACAGGCGCCCGCCACAACGCCTGGCCATTTTTTGGTTGCAGCCATCATTGTTGTTTGGCGGGCCCAGGCTGGATTTGAACCTGCCAGCTCAGGTGTACGTGGCTGGCGCCTTAGCCCGTTGAGCCACCGGTGCCGAGCCTGATATTTTCATATTTTCATCTTAATAATCTAGTTGAGCATGGTGTGGTTTTAAGCCATAATTTTAAGTTCCTTTCTATACCTCTCATGAAGACAAGGATTCTGTCCTCATCAAGGGGTTCTCAAACTTGGCCATAGCTTTGTGATTATCTCAATGGGTAGACTGCATTGGAAGTGATGGGTGATTTTTGATGCTAGCTTAGATAAAAGCCTTTTGTTGTCTGCTGATTTATCTGGGAAAATTCACCCTGGGACCCTTCAATAGCTGTGTAAGAAACCTGACTCTCCTGAGGAAGAAAGCCCACATAGAGACAAGGAAGAGAGAGAAAGATGCCCCAGCTGTTTGGGCACCCAACTGTTTGGGTACCCAGATGTTCTAGGACTTTCCAGCTCCAGAATGAGAAAGTGATGATTTTAATGTCAGCATCTGACTGCAAATGCATGAAAGACTCAAAATAGGACCTTCCTATTGAGCCTAGCCAACTTGTAGATTTATAAGAAAAGATTTTTATAAAGAAACAAGTTTTCTTGATTTATATTGCTGTTGTAGACTAGTTTGATACACAGCTATTGATAACTGAAACATAGGATGTGCTGTCTATCAGAACATAAGCCCAATCTCTGGTAAAATGCTCACTAAAGATGTTTATAAGGAACATATTCCCTATCCCTTCTCCCCTTTTCCTTGAAAACTTTTCCTTTGAAAGTTAAGGCCAGATATCCAAATACAAAATTAATTTCCAATAGTTAATATTTTTCACGTTTAGGAAATGGGCATAATATTAAATAATATTTATTCTATATTCCTAATTGTCAAAAAGAATCAAATTAACTAAGCTATTTGAATTCCTATATTTAGTTAATAAGGAAGCACTATGTGAACATGTTATCATCAGCAAAATTAACACCATCTAGCATTTATGAGCACTGGGACATTCTAGGGACTCTTTTAAGTGTTTACCCATTGTGACAGTCAGCCTTTGAGAGGAGACCCAGTGATCCCCAACTCCTCTCATTCCTGCAATTAAATAACCCCCTTCCCTTTAGTGAGGGCTGAACTTACTGATTTGACTTCAAAAAAATAACATGTGGCAGAAATGATAAGGTATCACTTCCAAAATTAGGTGATAAGTGGTTGTGATTTCAGCCTTGCTAGCCGATTTCTCTTCCTGGCTTTCTTGAAGCAAATTGCCATGTTGGAAAGTCTCACAGGCAAGGAACTGATGTCAGCCTCCATGTAATAGTCAGTAAGGTACTAAAACCTTTCAGTCCAACTACCCATGAAGATCTAAATCCTTCAGCAACCACATAAATGAATTTGGAAGCATATTTGGCCTGATTGAACTTTTAATGCAGCCTTGTAAAACATCTTGAAGCTGAGGATCCAGTTAAGCCATGCTCATATTCCTGACCTACAGGAATGGTGAAATGATAAAGGTGTGTTGTTTCAAGCCACTAAATTTTGATGTGATTTTTTGTGCAGCCACTATCCACCCATGTTGGGGAATCTGAGGCAAAGTGATGATTACTAATCTATAGTGTCACAATTAACAATCACTATATATTTATCACTGGAGTCATCTCATCTCACTGATCTGAATTACTCCTTTCTGCTAGGCTACTTGGAAAGACTGAGTGAGCAGTTCCATATTAATGCAACTTATCAGAGACATCTGGGGATTTTCCCCTATTTTTATGCTGTCCCTTCCTATACCCTAGTTGTCTGAGTTAGGGAAATGGAGAAAAGTAAAAATTTAGAAGTGGAAATTTAAAGTCAAATTAGAGTCAAAGAGAACTAAAACTTATTATGCCCTCATTTCATTCCAGGCACTGGGATTAAATGTTTGGCACATTAGTTCCTGAAACAATGACTTTTCTGTCTGAATTTTCCCAGGTTACTCATTTCATGGAATATTTCTGAATGGTATAATTCTTCCTTTCATCATTTCCTGGAAAGATCTGCAATACAGACATTTTTACCAGAAAGGTAATTAAAACATTTAATCAGTAGTAAAAGCCATTTGCCATGATCCAGAATTTACTTTTGTATTTTGTTATAGACAGTAGGAATTAACTATTGTATTTGCCTGCAAAACGTTCTTCCGTGAATGGTGCCACAGGCAATGGAACTCTCTCCAGTTAGCTTTATATTGTAAAATTCAGGCCAATCCCACTAGACAACTGAGCCTTGGTGAATTTTGTTATAGTTATTTCTTCTCCAGTTTTAGTTAAGTCTGCTAGCAGGGGTCATTTCTGTTGAGTGCTATTAACCTTGTATGGCTAAAATTTTAGGATGGTTGATATTTATAATAAAAGTAACTAAAGTGCTCTTTTCTAATTATGAAATTGACACTATGGTGTGGATTTGAATAAGTTAGTATGTTCATTTAGCTAGATAAAAAAAGAAGAATTACTGCCCACAAGGAATAGATCTTGAGCACCCACACTTATACATACTAGAGTAGAGAGAGATGTAAAAGCATAGATGATTTCTCAGATGAACAAGATGGAAATTCAGGCACGTGTTGGGCATTTGTTCTTCTTGACAAAAATATAACTTATATGGGATCTTAAGTTGGTCATTCTCTTTCATGGCTTGACATATAAACAGTTTAATGTGGTAGATGAGCTCTCAGTAAGAGTTCTGGATTTAATTGTATCTCAATCACATACTATCTGTGTGACCTAATAGGAAATGTAAACTCTCTAAACCTTATTTTATATGGAGTTTAAGTGTGTATTCAACGATGCAAGTGCAAGCTGACTTCAGGATTATTGTGAAGGTTAAATAGGACAATAGTATAAAAACATTTAGCACACTGTTGTGAACAAAGTAGTAAATAAATAGTATAATTTTCAGTCTCTCAGAGTGATCCTTTCTTGTAAAATTTTGCCCTCTGTACACTGGAGACACCAGTGGAACATCCAATTAATTGTAATCAATTGACCTGAGCCTGGAAAAAAATGTTTGTAAAATAGCTGAAGTAGCAAATGGGTGATGACTGCTATCTGTGGTAATATACAAAGGAAGTAGTAAAAAACGGGCGTTGAACTCAAGTTTTCTTCCTCCCACTTAAATAACTGGCCTAAAGCACATAGCTTTTCCGTAAAAGTATAAGAAGCAAATAAGAAGCATTTCTTGCCATCAGCTATTCCTCTTGCTGGAGGATACTGTAACCTCCTCTGATATTCTGAGGAAAGATGAATTTGAACTTAGAATTCTGGATCCACCCCCCAAATCCATCAGATTTGATAAAAAATAGATATGGTAAAGAAATGAGAATTCATAAAACTGACCTTTCTTACCTTTCTGGGTAAGTTACTTGCAAAAGAGAAAGGAGGCTCCTGAGGAAATAGCAGAAAGTGAGGGAAATTAGACTAAAGAAATGGTAATGTCTGTTAGAAACTGAAACATCTTGAAAATATTGCGAAAAAAGGAAGTTGTTCACAGCACTTGTTTACTTATTTCTTCCCCATAGTATAAGGTGAACTGGAATGAGCAAAAGATTTCCTCAGAAACCTACTAAGGAACCAGAGCAAACACAGTTACACAAGTGTAAATGGTATTAGCAGTAGAAAGATACCTGAAAACTCCTTTCCTGTCAAAGTTTTGTAGCAGGATACATTTAGTGTGACTAGACTGCTTGTTGTAAATATACCTAATGTGTGGGTCATAACTAAATTTTCAATGGGACATAAAAAGGAAGAGTGTTGAAATGGAAAGGTTTCTTTTGTGCCCCCATTTCTGCTGTGTTCTTCAAGATTTACCTGTCATTGTGAAACCAAATCACATCTTAATAGAAGCAAAGAGAATCTTTTCTGAAACATATATATGATAGTTTAAAATTCATATGGGGAAATAATGCTTTGATCATGCCTGGCACTCACTTACATCCTTTTTATCATTGCCAAAAATTTGGTATTGAGCAAGAGCTATGATTTGTGTGAGCCCTTTTTGTCAAATCACCCCTTCATAGTAACACATCATTAAATACAAACAAGTGAAAAGGCAATTTAAAACTCAAGGAAAAGCAAAGGATGAATAAGAAAAGATTATAATGATAATGCAGGAATCTTTCAGTGTCCATATATAATTAATTTCAGCCCTCCCCCTGCCCAAATAACCAAATCTGTGGACCCTCAAGTCCCTTGTGTAAAATAGCATCATATTTGTATGTAAACTACACACGTGCTCCTATATACTTTAAATTGTCTCTAGATTACTGATAATTTCTAATATAATTTAAATGCTATGTAAGTAATTATTGTATTGTTTAGGGAATAATGGCAAGAAAAAGTCTATATGTGTTCAGTACAGATTTAACCACCCATTTGTTTTTTTCATAATATTTTCTATCCTATCGATGTTTGGTGGAATCAATGCATGCAGAACTCATTTGTACAGAGGGCCAACTATATATTAATTAACTTCATAGTAAATCTTATATGCATAGTCATTAACAAAGCAAACACTTTGATTCTAAAGCTTTAGAATCAATATATAGACAAAAATGTACAATATGTGATATTTTGGAGTGGAATGCAAATGCTATCTCCTTGGCAACAGAGGAGACAAAGAAGGGAGGAAGAAGAACAGAGTTAAAAAATGTAGATAGAGTGTACTTATCTTCCTAAGTGAGCAGACTAGACACAGCATGGCTGTCTGACCTGGCAAAGGCTAAAGAAATAAAAACATGACCTATTTTCAAAACTATAAGATTGAGAAATATGCAATAGCATATTATTATTTGGGGAAAGAAAGGATGTTCCATAGTAGTTAAAATAGTTAATTTTTATCACATTAGGAGGTAAATAAGAACAGCAAGAGTTGATAAATAAAAGAGTAGAAATGTACACATATATAGTCATAAGCCATGTAATGATGTTTTGGCCAACGAAAGACCCCATATACAATAATAATCTCATAAGATTATAAAATCATATTTGTACTGTACTTTTTCTATGTTTAAATATGCTTAGGTATACATATATTTACTATTACATTGCAATTGCTTACAATACTTAGTGCAGTGATGTGATGGCCAAGTTTATAGGCTGTACCATTATGTAGCAGTTTATACTATATAGGTTTGTGCAAGTACACTCTACAATGTTCACAAAATGACAAGATTGCCTAATACGTTTCTCATCACTAAGCTACACACGGCTGTGTAGACAGAAGAAGATAATCAACAGAAGAGACAGCTTTTCTCTATAAGTCTGTGTAAACTATGTTATTGTTCAAGTATGCACATACATTACTTTGCCTATACACATGTATACACATGTGTTTTGTATATATATATGTGGGGGGGGGAATGAGACTATTAAGATATTTAAATTTTTACCCAGCTCTGCTCAGCAGATAGAGACCTTCACACTAAAATGTAATCATTTGGACTAATTCTGCAGAAGAAAATTTCCAGTTATCTTACTTGCAGAAATGCTTGCTAAGTTATTCTAATTTACCTGTATTCAGACTCTATAGCCAGAAAGGAATTTATGATTATAACTGAATGCTCATGTAGGTCATAAAACAAGGAGAATATGTGAATTGTTTATTAAAATCTCATTGAAGTTAAACCATGGACATTCACGTATATACCAAAGTCTCTCATGAATTTGATGGTGTTAAAATTACTTCACTAAATTATTGATTTTAAAATCAATAACGAAGGTGTCTAGACTTGGAGAACTATGGCCCAATGGGCTGCTTAGTGCTCACATTTCTCATGGAGATGCAAGATGAAGGAAGCAAGCCCACAGAGTAAATGCTTTTCATACCTCTGCTTGTGTTGTATTTGCTAACATTCCATTGGCCAAAGCTAGTCACATGAGCAAACCCAAACTCAACTAGTGGTGACACTAGACTTGTGGAGGTGTAAGGAACTGTAAGATGACATGATACAAGCCATGGATAAGGGGAAAGAAAAGAATTCAGGTCATTGAAACAATCCATGATGCATGCCTAAGACAGGGTAGTTACTTGAACATGAGGGATACAAATGAATATTTGTTCTTGAATTTTCTTATAATAGACGTTTGTCCCACACAGTTAAGAGTTATCTCTTGCCTATAGCCATCTCTCTTGAAATAATGTACGCTAAATAGACAAATTGCAAAGAAGGCTAAACAGCCCATTGGGCCATTAAGCACAATAACATAGGAAAACATATTTCATTTCTAATCCACTGATAAACAACCAGAAAAAGCTTGCATTTGGGATATGCAAGTCAGCATTTTGCTCATGCTGACTTGGCAATAACAACTAGTCTGTATTTATGTAAACAAAAGAGCCAAAATTATTTCACTTTAAATGGCATGTTCCAATTTCATTTAGATACAAAGAAAGGCCCCTGAATTAAGTCTTTTTCACTATAAGCATAAGAGGGTCCATGTATCTTTAAAAAGTTCTGAAATAGGACTCTTGAAAGGTGTGTCTGTGATGAAGTAGGGTACAGGTGGACAGTTAAGATGCTGTGAAGTAGGTAGAAAGGTAGGATTGGTGAAAATTGAGACTGTAAATAACATTTATACAGGAATTCTAAGGAGGTAAGTACCCCTTTGCCTATTGACAGAAGAAAATAGCAGAAAATACCTTTGAGGCATATAGTAGTGAAGAAGGAGAAACTCTATCCTTATAGAATTGATTGCTCTAAATCAGTCAAAGATTGGATAACATATGGAAAGATAACACTTAGATTAAGGGTAAAATTAGTTCTGAAAGAAAATGGCAACTATTATGAGAGAGCACAGAAATCCCGCAAATCCTTAGTAAAATGGGAGAAAACCAAAGAGTAGAACCATCTTGTTCATGGGCTATGTCAAGCTTTAGGAGTGAGATGAGACTGTTGATATTAGAGCATTTGATCCAATAACAAAAATAACCAGCTACAATTTGGTTTGATAAATATAGTAAAATAAATTTTTAACAATTTTTTTTAAATATGTAGCTATAAGTATAAGCCTTCTAAAATAAAACACTTAGAATTTCTGGATCTGGAAGCACATACCTAAGGGTTTTATCAGAAAATAGGCACTTAGGGGAGGCATAATGATTGAGTCTACACTTTGTTCCAAGTGATCTAAATTATGATTTAAAACTAAAATTTAAATTGGTTTAGTTTAAAACAAATCTACCCCAGATCCTGCTACTCACACCTTCAACCTTACATGAGAATTCTTGCATAACAGGTAGAAATACCGAATGCTAAACATAACCAGGAAACAGTGCCGTAAATCAACCCCCACCCTGAGAAATAGAGCATATTTTCCCAGTAACTGTGAAAATGAATGCTTGGAAATACAATACTTGCAAATGCAATAACAGTATGAATATTTGATATATCTAAACAACGACTGCAGCCTAACTGTGGAACACTCAATCCAATGAATTCTCATACAACACAATGTGATTTTCAGAAATAAGAGACTATACATTGTGTACTGTACATTCTTTAAAATTACTTCAACAACTTTGTTTGAAACAACTACTTTGAAATACTACCTATGAATACCCAGATGAACAAGTGAGGGCCCTATTTTCAAGAAGTGACCCATGAGTTGAATTAGTACTACAATGTTAGGAGTAGGTCCTGAATACTTTGGGGATACAGTAGCAGCACCTAAACTGACCTTTGGTAGCTCTGGGAAGCTTTCAAGAGGAGCTGATAATTTAATTGAGTCTTTAAGGGTCCATAAAAATTAGACAGTGAAGGAATCAAGATAGTATGTTCTTGAAAGAGAGAAGAGGACAAGGTAGGCATAAAAATAATAAACAGCCTAATGTATGATAGGAACTAGTTATAATTAGAGTAACTAGAATGTGGTTAGGAGGCTGGGCCTTGCAGGGGATGAAATAGTGCCAGCCTTACAGAGCATCCTAGGTCATGCTAAGGTTTTTTTCCTTTCATAACTGGGGATGACAAAATTTTTGATTGTGTATTTTTATCACTAAAAATATTTTAATATGAACATTTAAGATTGATATCCTAATATCATTATTCCAATAAATTGAAACAGTATAAAACATTGACACAAATAAAATGCATTTTGAAAGGATAAGATGCCAATTCTTTTCTCAGGTCATCAACAACTTTCTCTTTTTGTTATTGCCATGTTATCAGCTTCTTGGAAAATCTCTGATTCAGAAACTATGGTAAATATCAATAAAAGTTTTGAAATGAAAAATAAATTACTAAACATAACAAAACGGGTAAGATAAATCATAAATGGAAAATCTAATATGTTCTTCCTGTATATCAATAATTTATACGTGTATTCCTGGGATGCAGGGGGATATATCCACCTTGAAAATTACTGCTTGATTTGTTTACTCTAGCTCAGAGAGGAGAAAGAATAGTTAAGTGAAGAATTATAAGAGTAATACTGGTGAGATGAAGAGAAAATACTTTTTGAGAAATAAAAATCAATTAGATATATTAATTATTGTCTTTGAATGGTAACTCCTATGTTCATAACTTAGTGTTAATTAAATGACTAAGTTAGTTAACAAATTCAGAAAAAAGGCCAAATTTAGCATGTCAGTGTCCCATTTTTCAGATGCTTATTCTCCATTGAAATATGTTGTAAAAATACTAGCAAGAAAATGGTTTGATAAGTTACTTATTAATTTACCAAAATGATATATCGACTTAAGGGCTTCCATTTAGTTCTTTAATTCACTAAAGAGGATATGAGTGGTTATTTGAGAGAGGGTGACGTAAACAAAAATAATGAAAATTTAGATGATTTATCTTCATGAAGTCTCTCAAAGTCACTAACTAGATGACTTTCCTGTATCTGCCTAGACATAGGACTTGACCATGAAGAGTTTACATAGATAGATTTTTCTTTTGTAAATAGTTATTAAATCCAGCCATGGAAGTCTAAGAAAAATCCAAATAAATGGCAGACTTCCTATCTCTACAACAATTTTCTGAAATTCTGAAATTATCCATGGGATTTGAAAAAGCCCAAATTCCCAACCATAAAAGCACTTTTTGATCTAATAACATTTGATCAGGCTTTCATAAGGCTTTTTCTTTACAAAAGATCAAAGCTATTTATGAATGTTTATTTCCATCTGACAGCATCTCTGCAGCAGGAAACACATGAAGGTAGGTCAATGTCATTGGACAAGGAAGGAGGCAGAATACAGAAGAACAATAGAGTTGAGGCTGGAAAGTAGTGCTGTGACTGGCTTACTCTACAGTAGCTTCCTTTTGTTAAGCTTCTTCAAGGATATGAAGGAGATTTGTTTTTATCTTCTTGAAAACAATATTTTCTCATATTTTTTAATGTAAAGGTGAAATGGCCAATTATGGATAAAAGGCACAGGATAAAATAAAAAGGAATAGTGGATATATAGTTGACCAAAATCTTAATTCTGACTTAACACCATAAAATCACAGCACAGAGGCCACTCAGGCTTCTGATCCAGCCACTCACTTGACACATAAAACGTAATTCTCATTTATAGATGACAAAACTGTAATTGAAAGAGGCTAAATATTGTTTGAGTATTTAACTCACTAACAAATCTTGAGTTATTGGTGGTGAAACCAGAAATTAGGACACCTGTATTTTACAGCCAAAATGAGGTGTCAGGAGACATGTTTATTATGCACAAATTAATTACTTTGCAAATACTATGATGTTTTTAATACTTTTTAAAAACTTTGTTAAAGAAAACCTTTAACTAAAACATGGGTGTAAATTTGTCTATATATTTTTATGGACATGAAGTTCTCTATCATCTTTTTTTTTTTTGCAGTTTTTGGCCGGGGACGGGATTGAACCCGCCACCTACGGTATATGGGGCTGGCACCCTTCTCCTTTGAGCCATAGGTGCCGCCCTATCTATCATCATTTTTAAAGGTCAATAAAACAAGGGGACCTAAAATTTACTGAATTATATATTTGTACAATTATTTTATGTAAAATCAAATACTTTATCATAGATTTAAAATGTAGTGGTTTTTTAGTTTATTTATAGATTATTTCTGGAGTTTTTCTCACAATAGACAACATTTTAAATGCTAAAATTAAGTAAAAATATAAGGTGGTGAGTTAAATATTCTGCCCCTCTCAGGGTTAGAATCACCAACTTCAGAGATGAATGGTTTTCATTCCTCTTTACACTTTTAGGTAATGCATTGCCTTCTTCCAGGTCTCCAGGGTTAAGAGAAAAGATTGACATTGAAAAAGCTAAGTGGGCTTAATTCAAAATTTGGGCCTAAGTGCATTTTTGGAGATGATGATTTTTTTTCTTTCTTTTTTTTAAAAATTTTTTTTATTTATTTATTTTTTATTTTTATTTTTTTAAATTTTTATTAAATCATAATTGTGTACATTGGTGCAATCATGGGGCACAATGTGCAGACTTCATATACAATCTGAAATATTTTCATTGAACTATTTAACATAGCCTTCATGGCCTTTTAATCACTATATGAAGA
>CAUYRH010043288.1:0-15048 GCA_963574655.1 Perodicticus potto | reverse complement strand
TGGAGGGGTGAGAAGGTGGACGGTCACTAGAGCTGGAGGGGTGAGAAGGTGGATGGTCACTGTGAGAGATGGAGGGGTGAGAAGGTGGGCGGTCACTAGAGCTGGAGGGGTGAGAAGGTGGACGGTCACTAGAGCTGGAGTGGTGAGAAGGTGGACGGTCACTGTGAGAGCTGGAGGGGTGAGAAGGTGGATGGTCACTAGAGCTGGAGGGGTGAGAAGGTGGACGGTCACTAGAGCTGGAGGGGTGAGAAGGTGGACGGTCACTGTGAGAGCTGGAGGGGTGAGAAGGTGGACGGTCACTAGAGCTGGAGGGGTGAGAAGGTGGATGGTCACTGTAAGAGCTGGAGGGGTGAGAAGGTGGACAGTCACTAGAGCTGGAGGGGTGAGAAGGTGGACGGTCACTGTGAGAGCTGGAGGGGTGAGAAGGTGGACGGTCACTAGAGCTGGAGGGGTGAGAAGGTGGACGGTCACTGTGAGAGCTGGAGGGGTGAGAAGGTGGACGGTCACTGTGAGAGCTGGAGGGGTGAGAAGGTGGACGGTCACTAGAGCTGGAGGGGTGAGCAGGTGGACGGTCACTAGAGCTGGAGGGGTGAGAAGGTGGACGGTCACTGTGAGAGCTGGAGGGGTGAGCAGGTGGACGGTCACTAGAGCTGGAGGGGTGAGCAGGTGGACGGTCACTGTGAGAGCTGGAGGGGTGAGCAGGTGGACTGTCACTAGAGCTGGAGGGGTGAGCAGGTGGACGGTCACTAGAGCTGGAGGTGTGAGCAGGTGGACGTTCAGTACTCCTCTGGTTGATACACCTCAGAAGAGACCAGAACGTGCAGCAGCAACCTGACGTGAGTATACAGTTTACCTTCCACATTAGGACCCTTCTGAGAGTATTGGAGCTGCTATGAATAATCATGGCGGAAAAACAGCTCTTACCTGGCGCTGCCTGGGTGCAAACTGGAAGGCGCCATCCTCATGGCCAGAGCCCACTCTGAAGGGTTCTGTTGGAGCCTGAGCTTGCTGACTGTGATGACTCTAAGCAGCTTTTAAAAGTGTTGCTATGAGTCATTATGTCCTATGGTCTCTCTTGGTGGGTATAAGGAAATAAATCACAGGAAGGAAGAAAATCAATTGGTAGGGAGCACATTTTCCTGTGTAGGGATAAAGGCTGCGTACTATGGTAAATCAGTTGTATTCTCCTTCCCTGTAAACTCTGGTAAGTACATGCAGGAAAGGGCTGGGGCTTCCCCAGGAAAAAGCAGGTAGCCACTTGCCCTCACTCTCAAAAGCAAAGCTGCCGCATCTAAGTGGCTTCCTTTGTTTTATGACTATGGATATTAACCCCCAATGTCTCTCTTAATGAAGAGAACACGGCCAGATGCCATATTGATCTTAACTAAAACTTTCTCACCAAAGGTGTAAATAACATGGGACTTAGAGGTTTGTTTGAGGACATCAGATAATGAGAGTTGTGATATGAAAATATTGTCAAATAGCCCAGGACATAATGCACAAGATTCCAGACCACAGGGCAGATGGGAGACATGGCGGAGACCAGATTTAAATCGGGAGAATGAGCACGCGAGGTCGTGGAGGAGGACAAAGCCAGCAGTCACACCTGTGCTGGGGCAGGAACACGTCCCGCGTGGAAGAAACCAATCAAGCAGGGATACCAGGTCAACTTCAGTCACATCTGCAAGAACCAGAAGCCTTGGCGAGGCTCCTGAGCAGAGGGCAGCGCGTGCAGGTGTGGACAAAGAGAGGGGACAAGGGAAGGCCAGTGGCCAGGACAGCCTGAATGTTCCCCTCAGCATGACTAAAACTGGGATAGGTCTCTTTCTGACTGTGGACCCCTGGCTTCCCTTTTCTTAGACTGTTTACTTTCAAAAACTTGTAAATTCTATCTTTGCTCCTTTAAGATATAAATCTTCTACCAGCCACTTGCCAGTTTCTCAAACCAGGCGTAGCTTCCTCAAAGACCCTGGAGACAGCCCTTAGAAATTTCATCACCAGGAAAGCTAGCGCCCCCGCCCCCTCCTCGCCATCTCTGCAGCCTAGGTGGAGGTAGCAGCCAGACCTTGCTGAACACCAGTGAGCAAGCACAGGCGGCCCGTCACAGTCACAATCTCCCCGGCAGAATTCCCCGGGATTTTCCCACGTGCTCACTCCAGTGTTTAAAAATCTTCTTGTCTTTTGTTTCAGTGGAATTGAGTTCAATCTCTCCTCTATACAATAATCTTCAACCTTATTGCAATAGCCTTGAATCAAGTCTTTTTTTCTGTTTTCAGCAAGTGTCCAGCGCAATTTTTTCTTTTGCAGGGGCTAGTTGTATATCATCTGCTTAGACAGCTCAAATATCATAAAGTCTAAATTAAATTTGCCTGAGTCAGACAACGGCGATCTCAGAAGCTCCTGAGAGCCCTCTCCTACCCTCACCTTAAAAAAGCAATCTTCTCGTCAGCTTGCAGAGGAAATAACGTTTTTTCTACCAAGGAAAAAGGCCTCTCCTGGGAGCAGAGATCAAAGGCTAGTTGAGGTAAAAGTGTCTCCGTGTGCAGACTTCTTGGTGGTGGCTTAATCAGGCACCCAGAGGTACACGTCGGTCATTATAAGGCCCTTTTCTGTTTGGATTGGGCATCAGGAAGCCTGAGAACAGAAGGGCAGGAAGGGGATGTGAAGAATAAAAGAGGGAAAATGAGGCTCTAGACGAACCTAACAGGGACTTGCAGCTTTGCCTGAATCTGCCCTATAGACCTCCAACTGGGGCAGGATAAAAAGAAGCCGGGTCCGAGGTGTCTTTGCCATGCCGCTGCAAACACAGTCCACCACGTTTGGCTGGATTACTGAGCAAGTTCAAGGTTGGTTAAGCACATCTTACGAAGTAGCTTAGACTTCAGAATATCACCGAACTTAAAATCTGACACTGTGTTTGTACTTTTCTTTCTACGACATGCATTAAATTAGTGTGTGTGGTTGTGTGTGTGTGTGTGTGTGTACACGTGTGTGCGCACAACATCGTCTCAGGAAGAGCAGAAACCTACCACTCCGCCATTATAGATACTGTCATTTTGAACACGATGAGGAAGAAAAGCCTGCAGTGTTAAAAGTGTTACGAACATACTATCAATTTGTACATATCTTAAAATTGTTAATAAATGGAATAGAAAAAAATGTTGTAACACAATTATAAACTCATAAAAAAATATCAACAGATTTTACTACCTAACCCACAGCCAACAAAATAATTGAACTAAAATAATAGTTCAATTGGAACTAAAAATCCAGAAGGGCGGCAATGTTTACTTTTGCTTGGAGATAGGTGTTAATTAAAAAAGCAAAAATGGAAATTTATGAAATTTCATGTCTTTTGCCATTGAATAAAACACACCAAATTTTTCTACATCTTTGCTCATACCTCCTGATCTGAGGATCTTCCTTAGGAAAGAATGAGATTTGGACCCAGGAGGAATAGTATGTCATATATAGTAGTATAAATGGCTACTAAAGAAGTGTATATATCCGTGTAAATAATTGAGCCCAAACGTATAAGTTTAAATTGTAGGTGTAGAAAAGAATTATGTAAAGATTTTTCTTCCCATTCTTTTGTTAGTTCATCAGATTTTAAGTTCCTCTGTAAGTTGGGGATTTACAATTTAGGAGAAGTTTTAACTGGACTTGACATTATATATAATTTCAGTATTCATGAGCTTAGGTGAGGCAAATCAATTCATTTTGTATTTAGTTAAAATATTTAGTGATGTCTTTAAAGTTGCTTCCCTCAGGAACATTCCAAAAAGTCTTTAATTTCCTAAGAAGGAAGAGCACAACTGACATTTACAATATTTTTTTCCTTAGCAGGTTCCAAAATTTAATCTTCAGTCTTTTGTTCTTAAATCGTTTGTTCTTAGAGAATTTATGCTAAAATGGTTTATGTATTTATTTTTCAACATGAAATCGAAGGGTCAATAAGTTGTTTGAAAACTACCTTCATAAAACACGGCTCAGAGACCAGTGGCTGCTGGACGCACGGCCCCAGGCAAGAAAGGAACGTGCCTAGTGCCCAAAGGGGGTCAGTTAGAGACACAGAAACTAAACCACAAAGGGACATTGTAAGGAGTATAAAACCTAGCCTTCATTTTATAGAGAATTGTTGAATAATGCTTCCCTGTTTTGGTTAAGACAACTTTATATGAATAAGCTTTTACTTCACATGCCTAATGATTCTTGAGAGAATTAAGTTTATTTCTGTTTATGAAATTATGAGCATGTGACAACTTTAGTCCCTCCCCTATACTCACACAGGTATCAAACTGCAGTGTAAGAAAGGTTTCTTCTACAAAGACAGGAATTTCTTGAACTTGGCACAAAGTACATGTTCAATAAATGTTTATAGAATTGAAATGAATGAGCACTGCACTTGTGCAGATATGGAGTGAATGAAGTCTCTTTCCTTCTCTTCCGATCCCAGACAGGATGTTACTTGTTTTATTGACAGCAAATTATGTCAGAAAACGGAAATGGGCAGAGAATGTATCAGGCACACTCGTAAGGCTAGAGGTGCTTAGAATTTAAAATTATTTGAAATTTAACTTACTGTGACCCTTAAGTCCTAAGATAAAATCAGCAACTTCAGTAAAAACTAAATACAGTGCTCTGTATTTACACTAAAGGAACACTTAATTTTACTAAGTGGAGAGGAAGCATGTCCTTTCAATATTTATGTAGCTTAATGTGCCATTTCAAGGCTTTTACTCATAGTTCGTTTGATCAGAGGAGATCTTGGTATGTTTATTTAAATAACTCAAGACAATGAACTTCACATCATATATAAGTGGAAGATTAAGTGGAAATCAGAGGCGCAAAAACAGCATGGCTACTTTATAAAAACAGCAGATCCTGTGTCTTGTCACCAAGGGTTAGGGAGCTCTGCTTTCAACTGTGAGAATGATGAGGCCATTGCTGGAAAAGGGAGGGAAGGAGAGGAGAGAGACGAGTCACCCTCTAACTCTTCTGGATGGTTCTGAAATAAGCCCACTCTCTAAAAAGTGAGGAAAGTCAATTAAGGGAAGACGCATGAGTGAGAACCCCAGGAGACACCTCCTGCATTAAATCATCTGAAGTCAGGGGGCTGGGGAGGGTCTGAGAAGTTAGAAGAGTGGGGCCAGTACCTGGGATCAGCAGGGAGGTGCTGACCACGTCAGGGGAGTGATATCCAAAAGGGCCTCTCAGGAGGGTCTGAGACCTCGTCCATCTCTGGCCCCCAGAGCCTGTCCGGCCTCTCCGTCCAGGACCTGACTTTGTTCAGTTCCTTTTACTGGCACCGTAATATCCCCATGGAAGGGTTTCTAATCCATAGGATGAGAAAAGGGAGCTTGAGGAGAGAATCTTTCACAGTCTAGTAAAGAGTAAGAGAATGTTTTGGAGATAAATTTGGAGCTTTTAAATGTTTCTCTCAAAAGGTAACAAAGGTAGGAATTTGTCACTAGTTCCAACTAAACTAAATGGGAGTTATGAGATGTCTTTTAATATTTCCCTCCCACTTTTCAAAAAAATTCAAATTTATGTTACAGAAAGAGAAGATTTATATATTTAGTGTTCCCAAGCTCTAATTTTTAATTAATTATTTCGCTCTTTCTACTTCATTTTCCTTTTGTCCCTTTATTTGGTTTGTACTTGACATATACCAATAGCACATCTTCATGGAGTGCGTAGATCAGATCAGGGAAGTTAGCATATCCAGCATTTATCATTTCTTTGGGGACATTCAAAATCCTCCTTTTAGCTCTTTGAAACAATATAATATACTACTGTTAACTAAAGCCATCCTACAGCACTATAGAACATTAGAACTTATTTTTTTCTATCTACCTATAATTGTGTATCCTTTAACAAATATCTCTATATCCCTTCCTTACTCCCACCATTCCCAGACTCTAGAATTTTATTTTTTATTTCTATAAGATCAACTTATTTTTAACTTACACATACGAGTAAGACCGTGCGGTGTTTAACTTCCTCTTCCTGGCTTGTTCCATACATGTTGTCATGATTAATGAGATTCCATTCCTTGTATGACTGAATAGTATTTCATTATGCATATATATGTATATATACGTATATATAACTATATACACACCACATTTCCTTTATCAATTCATCTGTTGTTGAACAACTAGGTTGATTCTATACCATTTTCTGACTCATAAGGAATCACAACAAATGAACATAGCACTTCATACTAGAGGGAAGTTTTTGTTCTGTTTTTTTTTTCTTTTTTACAAAACCAAAGCTCAGATTATTTCTACTGGCTGGCAATGAAGTAAAAGCTATACATGGAGAAGGTGCTCCTCTTCTTCCTTGATGAAGTCTACAAAGTGCCAATCATGCCATAAACTTTCTGAAAGAATTTGGAATACAAGGTACCTGTGCACTTTTACGGTATGAGGAAATTTGTATTATATTATTTATTGACTACTACATACTGAATCAGAAATAGGAAAAGTGAATGTCGTATATGTGATTATTCCCAAAAATCCATGTGATAATTATTAGAAATAGGATAGAATTATCAAAAAAATGGTAGATATTGGAATAGTGAGAAAATTAAAAATTGATCACAAAATTGGAAAAACTACTTAGCCAAAATATACTTTTATAAGAGGATTATTCTTAACATTATTTTCAGGTTATAATATATATATTCCATGTTATTGAAACTTACTGTGATAGCCCTGGAAAAAAAATCTTACAGAAAGACAATTTCCATCCTCTGGCTCTCTCATCCTTAATTTGTTAGTAATCATTGAACACTTCTGCACACTACTCTTTAAATTAAACTCTTTCCCTCAACTGGAAACTCTTCCTAACTTTCACCTAATACTGCCTATAATCAGCTATTATCTTTAAGAAGAGTCCAGAGTAGGATATTTAATTTGTCATCTTAAGTGTTTTATCTCACACAAACAACATATGGGGTAGGCAAGATGAGTTGTCATGCTGTGTCCTTCTAGACATTAAGTCTGAGGGAAGACTCACGACTTGTTCAAGGTCACATAGTTAATAAGTGAGACGTCCAAGACTGAAACTCAGGTATTCAGATTCCAAATCCTAGTCGTTTACAGTTGGAAATGGTTTGATCACTACATGACCAGATCTTTACTATAAGCCCTAATCTAGGAATGTTGGAAGATACTTTAATAATTTTAAATGTCTAAAGAACTAGTCTTATGTTTTCTCCAGAGGAAGCCATAACTGGCTGCGTGTGGCCCTACAATCAATGATAGAATGTGTATCCAGTGGTGGCCCCATAAGATTACAATAAAGCTGGAAAATTCCTATCACCTAGTGACACTGTAACCATCCTAATATCATAGCTCAGTTCATTACTCATGTGTTGCCAATTGTATAAAAGTATAGCACATTCAATTATGTATGCTATATAATACATCTTAAATTATTTATTTCAATAGACTAAGGGGTACCAGTATTTTTTGTTACACGATGAACTGTCTGCTAGAGTCAGGGCTTTTCATGCACCTGTCACCAGAATAATGTAAAATGAATGTACGCTAAAGGCAAATTTTATCTCTCAACCCCCCACTCTCCCTCTTTCTGATTCCAGTGTCCATTATACCTTTTTATAACTGTGCATACCAATCATTTAGCTCCTACCTATAAGTGAGACCTTGTGGTGTTTGTCTTTCCATTCCTGAGATACTTCATGTAAGATAATGGTCTCTAGTTTCACCCTAGTTGCTGCAAAAGACATTATTTCATTCCTTTACATGACTGAGTAGTCCTCTGTGGTATATAGACACCATATTTTTTTACCTACTCAAAATTTGATGGGCACTTAGGGTGATTCTGTATCTTTGCAGGTATGAATTGTGCTGTAGTAAATATTTACATGAAGAGATAGATACCCAGTAGTGAGATTGCTAGATTGAATTGTGGCCTATTTTTAGCTTTTTGAAGGAATCTCTATATTGTTTTCCATGGAGGTTGTACTAGTTTACATTCCCGCCAACCATGGATACGTGTTCCTTCTTCACTGCATCCATGCCAACATCTATATTTTTTTGTTTTTTTATTTTAATTTTTGAGACAGAGTTTCACTTTGTCACCCTTAGTAGAGTGCCGTGGTGTCATAGCTTACAGCAACCTCAACCTCTTGGGCACAAGCAATTCTCTTGCCTCAGCCTCTGGAGTAGCTGGGACTACAAGCTCCTGCCACAACACCCAGCTATTTTTAGAGATGGGATCTCACTCTTGCTCAGGCCGGTCTCAAACTTCTGAATTCAAACAACACACTCTCTTCAACCTCCCAGAGTGCTGGGGTTACAAGTGTGAGCCACTGTGTCCAGGCACTTGGCTGTTTTATGCTTTTTAGTAACTGCCATTCTGATGGGGATAAAATTGTATTTCGTTTTGTTTTTCATTTGCGTTTCCCTGATGATAAGTGATGTTGAACATTTTTTCATATGTTTGTAAACTATTCGCATATTTTCTTTTGAAGAAAAATTGTTCAGGTCTTTTGTAGACTTTTTAATGAGGTTGTTTTTCTTGCTGATTTCTTTGAGTTTTTTTGTAGACTGCAGACATCAGTCCTATGTCATGTATAAGTTGCAAACATTTTCACCCATTCTAGAGACTGTGTATATGCTCTTGATTATTTGATCTCTTGCTATGCAGAAACTCAAGTCCCATTTATTTATTTTTGTTACTGCTACATTTAGTTTTGAGTCTTTCATCATAAATTCTTGCCTAGGCCAATGTTCACAAGAGTTTTTCCTGTATTTTCTTCTAAAATGTTTTTGGTTTCAGTCTTGTATTTAAGTCTTTAGTTCATCTTGAGTTAATATTTGTTTATTGTAAGAGACGGGGATCTAGTTTCATGCTTCTGCAAGTGACTATACAATTTTCCCAGCACATTTATTGAACAGGGTGCCCTTTCCCCAGTGTATGTTTTTGTGTGCATTATTGAAAATCAGTTGGTGGTATCTATATGGCTTTATTTCTGGATTCTTCTCTATTCAATTCTATGTGCCTATATTTATACCATCAAAATAAAAAGCCTAGTACCTGAGGGCTTCACTGTTGAATTCTACCAAACATTTAACAAAGAACTAACACTAATTATGCTCAAATTATGACAGAAAAATGGAATCAGAAGGAGTACTTCCAAACTCATTCTGCAAATCCATTATTAGGCTGACACTGAAATCACGCAAATCACAGCAATAGGAAAAGAAAACTGTAGGCCAGTCCCAGCTACTCGGGAGGCTGAGGCAAGAGAATCACCTAAGCCCAAGAGCTGGAGGTTGCTGTGAGTGTGATGCCATGGCATTCTACCAAGGGCAACAAAGTGAGACTTTGTCTCTCTTAAAAAAAAAAAAAAGATAGAAAAATAAAACTGCAGGCTAATATCCCTGATGAACTACAAAAAAAATCCTCCATAAAATGGTAGCAAATAGAATTCATAGCACAATAAAAAATTCATTGCTCGTGATCAAGTACAATTCATTCCAGGGATGCAAGGATGGGTTACCATACTCAAATCAATAAATGTGATACATTTACAGAAAAAAAAGGGTAAAAACCATATGATTATGATTTCAATAAGTGCAGAAAAAGCATTTGACAAAATTCAACATCCCAGGCACGTACCTCAACACAGTAAAGGTCAGATAGGGGAAAACAACAGCAAAAATCACACTAAATGGAGAAAAGATTGTTTCCTAATATCTGCAAAAAAAATAAGGATGCCCACTTTTACCTCATCTATTCAACCTAGTACTAGAAGCTGTAGGCAGACTAATTAGGCAAGAGAAAGAAATAAAAGGTATCCAAACTGGAAAGGAGAACATCAAAGTGTTCCTACTTTCAGAGGATACGATTTTATACATGTATAGAGAAAATGGTAAAAAATCCACCAAAAGACCTCTTGGAATAAACAAATTTAGTAAAATTACAGGATATAAAGTCAACATATAAAAATCAGTATCTTTTTTTGCACTAATAGGGAACTGTCTAAAAAAGAAATTAAGAAAACATTCCCATTTGCAATAGTTACAAAATATAAAGTACCTTGGAATAAAATTAATCATAGAAGTTAAATATCTCTGTAATGAAAACTAGAAAACACTGATGAAAGGAATTGAAGAATATAAAACAGATGGGAAAATACTCTGTGTTCATGGATTAGGAGAATTCATATTGTTAAAATGACCCTAATACCAAAAGCAATCTATACATTCAAAGCAAATTTCTATCAAAACATCAATGATATTTTTCATGGAAATAGAAAATAAAAAATCTTAAAATTTGTATGTAACCACAAAAGATTAATAGTTAAAACAATCTTGAACAAAACTAACAATGCTGGAGGCATCTCACACTACCTGACTTCCAAAATACAGCACAAAACTACAGTAACCAAACAGCATTGTATTGGCATTAAAGCAGACACATAGCAAATAGCACAGAACAGTGATCCCAGAAACACTTCACATCTACAGCCAATTTATTTTCAACCAAGTTGCCAAGGAACACATATTGGAGAAAGGATAATGTGTTCAATACATGGTGCTGGGAAAATTGGATATTGATATTTACATGAATGAAACAGGTCCTCTATAGTTGATCATGTACAAAAATCAACTCAGAGTGTATTAAGGACTTAAATAAAAGAAACTTTTGTGCTGAAAAACTGTGAAATCACTAGAAGAAAATGTAAGAGAAAAGCTTCATGCCATTGAACTGACCAAGAACTATTTCTGGATAAGATCTCAAAAACACAAGCAACAAAAGCAAAAATAAATAAATCATGAAACTAAATTGCTTCTGCACAGCAAGAGAAACAATCAACAGAGTGAAGAAAAAAATGTCCAGAACAGGAGAAAATATTTGTAAGGTATTCATCTGATAAGGGGTTAATATGCAGAATATATAAGGGAACTCAAACAAATCAGTAGTAAAACAACAACAACAAAAAAAAAAAACATGCAATTAAAATTTATGAAAGGCCTGAGTAGACATTTCTCAACAACAACATACAAATAGCCAAAAAGTGTATTCGAAATCCTCAATATCCCTAATTATTGTGGAAATGTGAATGAAAACCACAATGAGAGATCATTGCACTCTTAAAAAGTTAAAAAGTCTATTATTTTAAAGGCAAAAGACCAGTAAAGATGCAGAGAAAAGTGAATCCCTATACACTGTTTGTGGAACTGTAAATCAACACAGGCATTATGGAAAGCAGTACAGAGGCTCCCTGGAAAGTTAAGAATAGAATGACCATATGATCCAGCTGTGCTGCTCCAGGGCACATGTCCAAGAAAGTGAATGAGTAAGTCAAAGAGACACGTTCACTCCTGTGTTTACTGCAGCAATGTCCATAATAGCTGAGAGGAGGAATCAACCTGAGTGTTTAGCAATAGATGAAAAGAAAGAGAAAATATCATGTGTAAATAGCTACACAATGAGATACTATTTGGATATAAAAGAGAATAAAAGCCTGTCATTTGTGAAAATGTGGACAAACTTGGAAAACATGTTTAGTGAAATGAGCCAGATGTGGAAGGACAATTACTGCATTATCTCACTCGTATGTGGTACCTAAAAAATTTAATCTAACAGAATTAGTGAATACAATAGCCATTACCAGAGACTGGGGACTGTGGGAGACGGTTGGGATGAGGAAAGGTTGGTGAACAGGTACAAAGTCATACTTAGAAAAAAAGAATAACATTTGGAGTTGCATTGCACAGCTGAATGGCTGAAGTTAACAGTTGGGTATGGTATGTCTCAAAATAGCTAGAAAAAGGGATTTTGAAGATTCCCATCACAAAGAAATGATAAAAATTTGAGGTGATGGATATGTTAGTTACCCTGATTGGATCACTGTGCCATCTATACATGTATTGAAACATCACAGCGTACCCCACTAATCTGTATAATTATTATGTGTCAAGTAAAATGTTTTGAATATCAACCAAAAATACAAAGACACAAATAGGTTAAAAAAGATAGAACAATATACGCTATGCAAATACTGATCATAAGAGCTGGAGTAAGTACCCTGATTTCAGGCAAAGTTTATTCCAGTGCAAAGAATATGAGCAGGAATGAAAGAAGAATATTAATAGGAATAAGGTGGTTACTTCACCTTATTTTCAAGAGAAAATAACAATCTTAAATGCGCATAATAAGAGAAAGGAGAACCTCAGCTTTTATCTTAAGAAAAAAGAGGGACGTTAAACCTAAGTAAAAAGAATAAAAGAAAGAAAATGATAAAGATCAGGATTAAAATCAGTAAAATAGAAAATAGAAAAACAATAGAGAGTATCAATAAAACTAAAATCTGATTCTTTGAGAAGATCAACAAGGTTCGTAAACCTCGAACCAGAGTGATCAAGAACAAATGGAAGGAGAAAAAAAATGTCCATAAAAGTAATGAAAAGGTAACAACATTACAGATTAGGTGGACGAGGATAAGGAAAAAACAGCAAACAATACTGTGCCAATAATTTAAGCAATTTATGTGAAATGGACAAATACTTTGAAAACATGAACAATCAAACCTCACTCAAGAACAGCCAGAAAGCCCAGAGAGCCCACATCTGTCAAAGACATTGAACTTGTAGTTAATAACCTTCTGACCATTCAAACTTTAGGCCCAGATGGCCTCACATATTACTTTTACAAAGTATTTAAAGAAGAAATAGTACTCATTTTACTAAAACCCTTTCAAGAACTTGAAGAGGGCTGATTACTTGCCAATTCATTCTATGAGCCACCATTACTCTGATAATAAAACTAAAACATATTGTAAGAAAAGAAAACTATTAAAAAGTTCCACATGAACACAATTGTAAGAATTCTAAACCCAATTTTAACAAAACAATCCAACAATATAAATAAAAATGATAGCACCGAGTGACAAAGTTGGGGTTTCTCGTAAGAATGCAGATTTGTTTAGTGTTTGGAAATCAATGGAAGTAACTTCCCAGATTAGTAAACTGAAAAAGTGAAGACCTCAATAAATGCAGAACAAGTATTTGACAAAATCCACCATCTACTCATGATCAAGAAAACCAACTCTAAGCAAATTAGATATAAAAGACAACTTCTTAAGCTTTATAAAGTATATTTATAGAAAGTTTTCAACCATCACACATAATTACGAGAGACTAAATACTTTCTCTCTGAAATTAGGAGCAGGACAGAAACGTCCACTCTGCCACTTTTATTCAATATTTTGCTGGAAATTCTAGCTAGTTCAATCGGGCAAGAAAAATAAAAAGTATCCAGATTAGCAAGAAAGAAGCACACGTGTATTTGCTGACAGGATGATCGCCTATGTGGAAAACCCCATGGAAGCTACAAAAAAGATACTAAAGCCTAGTGAGTTTAGCAAGGTCGAAGAATGAAACTATCAATTATTTGTATGCAAGCAACAATTAGAAATTATATTTTTAAAATATCATTTAAATGAAATATTTTGGAGATAAACCTGAAAAAGCTGTGTAAGACTTATATATTGAAAATTACTAAACATTGTTAAAGGAAATGAAGGAGATGTAAATCAATTAATACACTTTTTCTTCAAAGGTCAACACACTTAATATTAAAATGTCAATTTTCTCCATAGTGTCCTTTATATAATTTGCAGTCCTAACAGACACCAGAAGTCCAGCAGGCAATGTCATAGAATTTTACAGGAAAACTCTAAAATTTCTATGGAAAAACAAATGACCTAAAATACCCAACAAAACCCTAAAAGAGAAAAATAAAGGTTGATACTTCTTGGTAATTAGGATGTGTCATAGAGTTACGATAATCAAGACTCCACAACAGTGACATGAAGACAGACAAATAAATGAGAGAACAAAATAAAGAAGCCATAAAAATATCCACACACATATTCCACACACCTATTAGAATTGCTAAAATTAAAAAGACTCACTAAACCAAATATTGGTAATAATATGAAGGAAGTAGAATAACTGGAAATTTTACACACTCCTAGTAGGGACACAAAATAGAACCACTTCAAAAGTTGTTTTTTTTTTTCCTTTTTTTTTATTAAATCATAATTGTGTACATTAGTGCAATCATGGGGCACAATGTGCTGACTTCCTATACAATCTGAAATATTTTTATCAAACTGTTTAACTTAGCCTTCATGGCCTTTTAATCACTATATGAAGACATTTGCAGAATATAAATGTCTTCAAAAGTTATTTTAAAGCTCTAAACATACACCTGCCACGTGACTCAGTCATTATACTTTGGGAATTTTCCCAAAAGAAATGAAAACATATTTCAAGTCAAAGACTTTCAAATAAATGTTTACAGCAGAAAAACAGATGGCAAATGATAGACACATACATACATATATATGCATATACATATATGCCGGGGATACAAAAAAATGCACACATATTTTAAGAATTAAAATTCTTTTTCGAATTAATTTATCATTCCCAAAAAGCGTAAAAATTGCAGGTAAAATGGAAGTGCATAGCTTGTGTAGGCATACCTGACCAATAACAGTACCTTCGATTCAACTTTGAAAATACATACATGCCATCTTTTAAAGTGTATATACGCTTTTTGGGCACCCTGAGGTAAACACACACACACACGTACACTAACACCAACCGAAAAATAACCCAGATTGCATCAAGAAGTAAATGAATAAACAGATTTTGATGCTACCATATAATATAATACTCCTGAAAAGTAAAAAGGAGTCAACTATTGATATAAACAGCAATAAGGATGCCTCTCAGTTACACTGCATGAAAGAAGCCATATTTAAAAAGAGTATAGGTATAAATTTCTTTTTTTTTAATTTTTTTTTATTTTATTGAGTCATAGCTGTGTACAATAATTCAGTCAAGGAGTACAGTATGTGGGCTTCACATACAATTGGAGATATTTTTATCAACCTGATTAATATAACATTCATGATATTTTCTCATTTACTATGTTAAAACAATTTTGATCCGTATTTAGAAGCTTTCTCCTGACCCTTCAAATATGCACCACAAG
>CAUYRH010043286.1:0-33245 GCA_963574655.1 Perodicticus potto | reverse complement strand
CATCACAGCTCACAGCAACCTCCAATTCCTGGGCTCAAGCGAGTCTCTTGCCTCTGCCTCCCAAGTAGCTGGGACTACAGGCACCCGCCACAACGCCCGGCCATTTTTTGGTTGCAGCCGTCATTGTTGTTTGGTGGGCCCGGGCTGGATTCGAACCCGCCAGCTCAGGTGTATGTGGCTGGCGCCTTAGCCCGTTGAGCCACAGGCGCCGAGCCCCCCACACTGACTTTTAAAAATTATGTGACTCTGGGAAATGTATTTAACTTTCCAACCTCAGTTTCGCTCGTATGGAAATTGTGAAGACTTAAGTAAACATGTGAAAAGTTGTTGGGAGAGTAATTGGTGCGTCCACACTTATGGTGCATCTCAGAAGGGTACAAGTGAAACTTACTAAATGTGGAATATAAATGTCTGCACACAATATCAAAGAAAATGCCATGAAAGCTATGTCAACCAGTTCAATGAAAATATTTCAAATTGTATATAAAACCAGCACATTATACCCCATGATTGCATTTATATACACAACCACGATTTAACAAAAAAAAAGTATAAATTGCAACTTATATATTTTTGCTTTTATGATTGTTATAAGTTTGTTTGTTTGGTTTATTTTTTATTTTTTTAATTTTTACATATACAGGTCTTTATTAGGTTTCCACTTTTTGCCTTCACAGAATTAAAAAGGCTTAAAATTTTTAAATAATAATAGTGTTTAAGATAAGGACTAGAAACAAAAACCTCGAAAAGAATGAACGAAGATAAATACATTCAGAAAAGAATTGCATTATTATTATTAATATTGCTTCATATTTCGATGCAGTGATCGTTTGATTTCTTTTCTGAATGTTTGTTTGGTTTTAAGCCACCTAAGGTGTTTGGCCACAATAACAAGATGCCAATTATTATGATGACATTTTGCAAGTGTGTGTTGACTAAAAATGTAGATGCTTGAACCCTGTTCTACAAATCACAGCTCACCCTTGCAGATTCTATAGGGAAATAGGTACAGGAAACAAAGCCAATGGGAAACAAATGCCACTTTATTATTATTATGGATGAGTACCTAACTAGTCCTTAAGCAAAATGTCCATAAAGCAGAGTCAGAAGTCTGCAGCTCTTTGCTTGCTGTTAGCCTAATTTCAAATCTTGGAATTTTACCACCGGTTACATAGTGCAGGGACTTCCCACTCTGACCATGGTGCTAGGGTGGTTTTGTAGAAAAAGTAAGTGGCAGAGTTCCTCCCAAGAGCATCATAGAAGAGAAAAAGAGAGAGAGAAAGTGTGGCACTGCTTCCTGCTATTTATGGCACAGTGTTCCTGCCCGCTAGCCAGTGTGCATGCACGTGTGGTCTAGTATTTGACGAATGAGGTGAGTAATTTCTTGTTCATAAGAAGGTAAAGGAGCATGGATGCACATGGATAGAGACTTCCTAAAATCTCCTTCACTATTTTTGGTAGTCAATAGCCCTAGACAACCCTCCCAGGAACTTTGGCTGCCCAACCCTGGTTGGCCATTTATACTTACTCCACACTGATGCCCTCCAAAGAGGAAACTAGGTTAGCCAGTGTGAAAATTATCATTTTATTGCCTTTCAGCTCCAAATCCACTCTTCATTGTCTGGTCTGTGAAATAGAGCTGGTCTTTTCAATTTTTTATTCTTTGCCTGATTGGACATCATTAAGCTTGCCAATAGATAGTTCTGGAGAGATAATCAATACAGAGGGAAAGGGATCTTCTTCTTGGTTCCAGTGAGCTCCACTTCTCAGGCTTCACAGTGTGAGTGGCTTCTTCTGTGCTTGCTTCCTGCTTCTTCGATCCTAACTCCTGCAGCATGAGCAGCTTCCCTTGTGTGTGGCCCCTTAGCACATATGGCTTCTCCAGCTCCTAGCTGCTGTAGCACTATTGTCTCACCAGCACCAGGACTCTGTAGCCCAGAGGTCTTTTCCAGCACCTCGCTCCAGTAGTGCACAATGCACTCACAACCAACACCTTCCTCCAGCACCTCTCCAGTGGTTTAAGACTAAAATACCTCAAGCAAGGTACTGCCCAAGGGTAGACCTCTGGCTAGTTTTGTTAGTGCCGCACACAGGGACTTATCGACCATCCCAATGGTCATAGCCATTCCTTCTCCAAGATCTGGGTCTCAGCCTTGGGAGTGAGGTGCTGGGGCTCTTCCATGAATGCTCTCTTAGACTTTGGGTATTCCTTATGTCTGCATTCCAATGTTTTTTAGAATTCTCTTTACTTCTTATAGCTACTCCTTTGTTATTCCAGTCCCCTGTTATCATTAATGATCTTTTAATTAAACTTCCTATATTAAAATCACTCTATGGTTCCTATCTCCTGATTAGACCCTGACAGGTACAGCCAAGTTGTTGTAGACTAGGCACAACTCTGGGGAGAGGAGGGCACTAAAATTTAAGGGCCTGTGTTGTGTGTTTCGTTGTCATCATCTCATTTAATCATCATGTAAACTCTACGTTGCAGAGTATTATTATGGATGTGATTTTACATTTTAGGACCCTGAGGCTTAAAAAAATAAGCAACTTACCAAGGCTCCTCAGGCATGAAATCACTGAGTTTGATACTGAATTCATATTTGTCCGTATTAAAGCCCATGTACCTCCAGCCAGATATTTTCCAACATTCACTCGAAATGTTCTTTTGATTTTCTAGCATTAGAAGATATTCTAGCTATTTATTAAATAATGTCCTTTCTAATTCTCATTGAAATATCAATCCCGTTCCTTTGTGACAAGACGAAACTAATCTTTACTAGGATTTAAGAATTCTTTACCACCAACTTTCACCATCCATTCTTGGCATGTCAGTGAGGACCCATTAGGAGCAGCAAGGATTGAGCTATCAATAGCTAATCTTCAGAGCTACTGCTGCTAGGGTTCCTTTCTTGACTGATCTTCTTTTAACTCCAATTGATTTTTCAAACTTTTCAGTTTCTGCTTGATTCCCTGTTTTCTTGGACTTCCATTTTCCTTTAAAACATCACAAACTTTATTTTATATGCTTTGGCCCAGTGGGGTGATTTCTCAGATGAAATAACTTGCTTTCTTTTCTCGAGTTCTAAAATCATCAGAAGAACCGGTAGCATGAAAAGAAATTGTGCAATGTATTTTGAGGACCATGAATTACTCATTGGAAAGAAAGTGATGGATATGTTTTTCAATTCTCTAAATATAGTATGTGTTTTCTCAAGACTGAATTCAAGTGCTTCCTCCTATAGAGCTTCCCCAGAACATTCCAAACAGGTGGGTGATCTCTAGTGTTCAGCTTCTTTTCACATCCATTCTCACCAAACATCATAGGACCCGCATGGCAGACACCATCAGTAAACACTTGCCAAATGGATATTAAAATTTTATCCACTTTTATCTGAATGGAAATTATATGCATAATGTCAGAGTGTGTTGGACTTGAGGGACATTGTCCAAAATGATGCCAGAAAAGTGAGCTAGGAATTACCTTAAAAGATTATTCTCCCTGAAGAAAGAAAAAGAAGAGATGTCCCTTTATACCTTCTAGTTCTGAACCCTGTTATGAAGGACACAATGCCTCTGGGTGAGCTTGTTAAATGAATAAATGTTCTTTTTGAGATAACACGTTAATTTTAATTGATTAGTCAGTGTTCAAAATAATATGCAACAATTGTTTATAAGTCAAAAAGACATTCAATCCTAAAATAATCCTTTAGTATTCTCTCTGAAGAAACCAATTAGAACTAGATTGAGATGGAATTCAAGTTAAATAAATGCAGAAAGCATGAGACAGATTAGTCACTTGGGTTATTTTCCATCACAAGAGAGTTGAATGTGGCTTTATAAATAAATCACAAATTTTTGTGGCGCTTTGTTTTTTTAACCTCTAATATTTGTTTAATTACAAAAAAGAAACAATCAGGGTACCTGCATTCTAGCATACATGATATCTCCCCACCAATATTGCCTTTAGAATAATCTAAAAATTGGGGAGGAGGACATAAGTCAGTTAGTTGTTGTGGTCTAAGATGCTAAAATAAAATTGAATTTTTGAAGCCATCAGAGCTGCATTTGCCAAAAGTATTTAAAAACCAAAAAGATTTTTTCCTTTGGATTTAAATTAACCTGTTTCTTTCTCCAGTTTCTGAGGTATCTAGACCTAACATTTCATAAAGTTATGGAAAACAAAGAAATTTAGGTCTTATTTGTGAAAGCTCTGAGTGATCACACCAACTACTGGATTTTGCATATGGTTTCTTTCCACTACCCTGCTGTGGCTACATGAATAAATTCCAACAAAACATCCCAGGAAAGCATTGAATTATATTTTGTTCCCATTTCAAAAGAAAATTACGTGACATTATTTTCCCCAGGTGTTGACCTCGAGAGCGTTTTATGTTGTTCAGTTGTTATCCTGTCTCTAATTCTGTCGTGCATTTTTCAGGCTTTCTTTGTTGATCTGTTCCATGAATGAGGAATTGGATGTCTTTCAGCTGTAATTAGGAATTAGGTGACTTGTTTGTATATCCGAGTAGCCAGAGAGTGAAGAAAGAGCAGAACTCTCACTTCTGGCTTCTTTATATTTGTAGCTGTGCTCATGTTCCAAAGCCATGAGGTTAAGTGGACGGTGGGGAGAGAGAAGAAATTGTAATGCTATAAAAGCACTCCAATTATCTTAAATTTTCCATATGCAGACCTTTATGGACTCCTATGGCTCGAAATAAATTCTTTATTGATTTTTCTGTAATAATTTATGGCTCCAAGATAATCAAATCGGTGTGGTAACTGTTGTCAATAGTCATAGACATTTGCAACTAGAAACAAGCACAGAAATACATTTCCATTAATAATATCAATCTCAGAGTTCCCAAAACAGATGTCCCTTTCTTTTTCTTTCTTTATTCTTCTTCTTGTTGTTTTTTGTTGTTGTTGTTGCAAATACCTGCAGAAATAAGTATCATTCTAGATGCCGCTTTTGAAACCAGTAATGAAGTATCCCTGAACAGAGAACATGGAGAGTCATGTAAAGCTATTGCCATCTAGTGGTTAACCACAAAGACGCCAGGCACCTTCCAAAGTCCTAACAGGAGCATTTGCTTCCAAAGGCATATAAAATTTGCCATTTTATTTCACTGCTCTGTGCATATGTGGTAGGAAAAAAACACTTTTGAAATAATTCATGGGTGCTTATTTTTATATAAGGAAAATTCAAACCTCTAGCCATACTGAAATATTTATTCATTTATTAAACATTTATTGAGCATAGCTAGGCCTTGTGTTAGGGATATAGCCATTCTTAGAGCTCCTGATTTGAGTCATGGTTCAAAATCTATGGCAGTTGTTCTGGAATTCATGTGTGTGACTCAAGGGCATCCCTGCATACTTTTTAATTCTAGTTAGATAGATGGGTGTGGTTACAGACATAGACAGATACACACAGAAACACATATATGTAATATAGTACCAGGTCTTTCGTATAATACAAACCAGTTACCAGAACATTTATACAAAGAATACCAATAACATGAATTAAGATTATTTAAACTTTATATTAATGAAACAAAACTCTGCATCTGAAAGCTTACTAAAATTATTAATATTGCTAACATTGTGATACAATAGAATATGATATATCATTAAAACAAATTTCAGCTTTAAAGCTTTATGATGCAGAAAGTAAAAGTCTGATTCTGTTTTATTTTGATGCTTGATTTTGATGACAGTAATAGCTACAAAATATTTATCAAGAGATACGTGATCCAAGAGGTCCTTAATTAGGCACTTATAAGCTGTGATATTAGTTTCTTAGTCCACCTAACAACATTTCATATTCAATTGTATTGTTAAAATTTAATAAATTCCCTCCACCCTCGTGTAAAAATCAGATTTTAAAAATATCTCTAGTATTTTATGTTATGATTGACAAATAATAATTGCATATATTTTGGAGGTGTAATGTGATGCTTTAATACATGTATACATTATGGAATAAGATATTTTTATCAATGAGTCAGAAGGAATTTCATTTTAATGTTTTATCAAATAGTTTTAAAAATTGATGAAACATTTTATTTGGAAGATCTTAAAATAGATTAAAGAAGTCTGTTTCAATTTATTAATGTAAGCTATGAGGAAATTTAAATGTTAGAAATGGGACTTACCATTTTTAATTATGATGTAAACATTTCCAGACATCCATTTTCAACATCATTTTCCTATAACAAGATTAAATACAAAACAAATACTTATTTTCTCACACATTGTTATAATGTCACCTTTACCTTGAAAGGAGACAATAAGCGTCTTAATCTTTTTTGTGGATCTCTGTTAGGTGGTATTCTATTGACAACTACTTTTCATTATAGAAAAGGTCAGCAAATTTGGTACTCTTGTCAATTAGTGCAAAAAAATGTTACTCTTCTATTTCATTGCCAAAAAATAACAAGGACTCTGTGTTGCACAAAACAAAGATAAGAACAATATATGATCACACCTTATATAAGTACTGTAAAATTGCAGTACTAGAATGATTTTACTCTTTCTAATACAAAATTCATGAATACACAAAATCAAGCATATGTGAATTGCACCGTGATGCAGTGAGTTTGAGTGGATGAGTGAGTATAAAGTTGTCAACTCTTTTTAGTTGGGAAACTTATATTCTCTTCTCAGAGTACAATTTATACCTTACGTGGCATATGGACCAAGTGAAAAGTCACTGCCAGTCATGTATACTATTAAAGCATATATTTTAGATTATTCAATAAAAATCATATAAACAGAAGTTTTAACACTCTCTTCACATATGGCACATCAAAGATCTTTGGGTAGACTTTGAAGCTGTTTTAGGTTTTGATGCTCTGTCCTTTCTGATGCTCTACCCCTCAGCTCTGAGGAACAAGGCTCCCTCAAGGGCCTTATTATTGGTGTGTAGTTCCATGGTAGAAGTTGATGTTTCTGGGGATATAGGTTTATTTGGGGTTTCTGGGGATATAGGTTTACTTACAGTTCTAAGCAGAGTTGAGCATCCCGTAAAGACCTACATGTGTCAGTGGATAGTCAGCTGGTACTTAGTGCTCTCTAGAAGCTAATTTTAAATCTCCATTAGCTATTGGAAGTTCTCATTCATGACTAGTTCAAGAGAGCATAGCGTCCTCCAAACAGCAGCCTCACTTAGAGAGCAGGTGTCCTTAAAGTTCTGCTCCAGCCCTGTCTGATGTTGCTTTGTCTTCCCTCAGATGGACTTTTCCTCGTCCAGGATATCTTAGTGTTAGACACTTCATCTGAAAGAAGAAGCACTATTGGCTCAGGCTTCTGGGAAGAATTAGAAAAACCTGGCAACTCAGGAGCATCATGGATCTAGTAGCCCCTGGGCTCTAGAAAGAACACGAATCTGAGCACCCCAGAACCCTGAACATCCGGTGCTACCCCAGTGCCAGCAAGACTAGGAGAGAAAGTCTGGGGCATTGAGACTGCTGGTAGAGGCAGAAATCGGATACCAGGGCTTTCCTCTCACTTTGAAAATGAAGTTCAGTCCCCAATTCTGGGGATCATACTGGTAGGTTTCATTTCATTTTCATCTTCCAGTCTGGTGGACCTAAGCTTTGGATTAACCGCATCTAGCTGCTTTAGCGGATGAGGGATTCTAGTCAAATCATTTCTCTGTTCCTAGATACTTTCCAGGAACACAAGCAGAAACATTTCACTTTGGTTTCTTTAAAAAGACTAGAATCTAATACTTTGCAATGACTTTATTTATAATAAAACATGGGGCTATTGCTTCAAATTATTAACCAAGTTGGGGAATCTTGATCAAGTAAGGGAAACATGTTCACATGTATTGTCACTTGTATTCATACATTCTAAGCCCATGGCAGGCATTGCTATTTCCTCTGCAATGTACTTTTTAGGTTCTTTCCAACATGTCCAGAATAGAACTTAGTCTTGGGGGTACAAAACTTGTCACCTAACCTTATTGCCTTTTATAAATGTTTCAAAATGAAAAACTTCAAATATATACAAATAGACAATAGTATTATGTGACTCTACCTATCACTCATTGTCAAAAATTATTCATATTTTGTCAAGGCCATTTTATATGTTCAACTCTACCCTATGCACACACATGCATATACATAATTTATTGCTTTTAAATAAAATTAAAATGACTTCAAGTTTTCAGAAAACTAATCTTTTTGAGAAACTTCTTTCTGGTCCTACCTTCATTCAAAGATAGTGATATTAGGGAGCTCCTACAAAACTGTATGTTCACGGAAGCTTCTCTTGCCTTTAGAACATTCAAGAAGAGCTGATAAACCCATTGCGTCTTACATGTGGCTCTGGAGCTTTTGTAGTGGGCTCAGGCATGACATGTGCCTGAATCTCTGCCTACATGTCAGCCCTAGAGTCTAGGGTTCAGCCTCCTGAACTTTATCAAGTAGTTGTTCCCTCTTGTGGGGGGGGGGGGTCCTTCCTGCTCCCATGGGAATTGTAAAGGAGCCAACTTCACATCACAAATATTCCATTAATTAGCAGGTTGTCCCATTTTAATATTTAATCCCATTTTAAATATTACTCCTTTTATCTATTTCTTCTCATTCTGGGAGATATTTCTATTCCCTTCCTATCCTGCATGAATTTAAGCTTCCACAAAGGTCATTAAAAGTGATTTTTTTCTTCCAATAACTTTGCTTTGGCTCAGCAATTACACCAAAGGGAAAGGAATGCAAAATTCTTCTTGGAATGCATGGAGGAAAATACAAAGTATAAAACATAAATACTGCTCATTCTCTTTGAAAATTTTTTATAGCTAGGAAAGCAAAACAAAATTTAATATTTCAAAAAATTACCTGTCATACCAGCTTTTCATGATTAAAAACAATACCTTTCTAAATGCACGTGTGCTTTCCCACAGTGTCTGATATATGTTTTGTTTCTAGCCAGCCAATAATTAGCTCTTACAGTCATGTTGGCAAGTTTTTGAAGATATTTATCATTCTGGAGGAACTCATCAGGAAAAGCAAGAGTGATTGCCGGCAGTATCTGAGGCACTGAGTTAGAATGGAAACGACACAGAATTTGCATACCAGAAGAAAGCCCTCCCCGCTGCTGCAACCTGTGTTACCTGGTAAGTCACTTTATAACTCAGAGCCTTATGATCCTCATAATAATAATTATAATATTGATAACATTAATAATAATATATGCCATGTTAAAAGTATCAAATGAATAACTATATACAAACTACTTTTAAAATAAAAACAGTATATTGGGTGGTGCCTGTGGCCCAGTCGGTAGGGTGCCAGCCCCATATACTGAGGGTGGTGGGTTCAAACCCAGCCCCGGCCGAACTGCACCAAAAAAATAGCCAGGCATTGTGGCAGGTGCCTGTGGTCCCAGCTACTTGGGAGGCTGAGGCAAGAGAATTGCTTAAGCTCAGGAGTTGGAGGTTGCTGTGAGCCGTGTGATGCCATAGGACTCTACCGAGGGCAATACAAAAAAACAAACAAACAAACAAAAAAACCCAGTATATTAATGTTAGTTATTTTTGTGAAATTGTGTGTGTTATATATTTTTAAATATATAATAAAGTACAGTGAAAATAAACCTCTTGAAATCTCCAAAATTGTGGGATTTTCTGATTCTGAATAGAGTTTGCTTACATTTTGGAATATATAAAAAATGCATTGAAGTTTGGTCATATCTAAGTGATTGGTATATACAAGTACAGAGTGTCTGAATTGGTTGGGTGCTAGTGATGACTTTTAAGATTCATACATTTATACCTAGGACACTCTGGCATCAACATATAAAGAAAGGCCTTATTTCTATTGTAATATTTACTATATCAAAGTGCTTGATAGAGGTAAGGTCTTTCTCATTACACTGCCCTAAAATTGAAGATTTGCATGGCTGGCTCCCTGTTAGACTCTAAACTTCTACAAATCATAGTGAGGTCTCCAAAAGGTCTGATTAGGCCTGGGTTCAAATTCAACCCTTGCCTCTTCCTAATTTGGGGCAAGTTACTTGAACTTTTTTAGCCTCAGTCTGTAAAACAGAAATTGTGAAAGTCTCTAAAACAGGGTTACTGTGTGGATTAAATGAGAAAATACATGTAAAAACCTGACACACAGCTAATACCCAGTAAATGCAACCATTACTGTTTTTAGCACTTTGAAATTATACATACTGATTTACTTTCCTAGCTCCCTAATTAGACTAAAAATTTGAAGGCAAAGGCCCTATCTTTGGCTTTCTCTCATTTCATTCTTTATTTTCCCCCAAAGACTAATCTTTCTTAGCCTCGTGATCTATAGACCACTGAGATTCTTCAATTTACCCAATGAAAAGAACTCCTCTTCCTTACTTAGATTCTGAACATAATGAAAAATAAAACAAGAAAACTAGAGACTAAAATGTTACTATTATATCATTGATGAAGCTAATTACAAACGTGTACTTTATAAACATACTTACTAAGACAGCCAAAGAACTGGAAAAATTTACCTACCCAATTTCACATAGCATTGTACTGGGGCAGTAGTCCTGACCAAACCAAAGAGGAGTACACGACGCTTCATGCCACCTGCACTCAGTCTTTAGACCTCCAGAGCTTGGGGGTAGTATGTGAGGCCAGACGTAGACCTCATAAAAGATAAGTGAACTTGAGTGTTTTAGGAGATCCCAATCAAGATCACCATCTGAAGAGGGAGTTATACCCTCCAGAGAGAGTGCTGGGATATCTTTCAGAACCCAGTGACCAAACAGGAAATAGTGTTTAGCCATACGCCATTGTACTCATACAAGGAACTGCAGGTAAGAAGTTCCCAGCAAGTCTTTAGAAAGCCCACAAAATTGGCCTATCAGAAGAAGAATGAGCATTTGAACATCTGCCACACTTGAAGAGGACCAATGCCAGGTTATGACTCTGCCAGAGGGCTATATATTCCTATTGCAGAATTTTCAGCCTGAAAAACAGCCAAGCTGGGGATTGGAAGAAGCATTAAAGTAAATGAAACATTGAAGATTTAATATAAGCCTGGAATTTGAACAGTGGGAAATAAAACGGTTTGTTATTACCTAAAAGATACAGAACACGCCTGAGATCTCATCTAGGGATATGGAAAAATGTTTCTAAAGAGAAAATCAAAAGGGACAAATAACTGAAGAGATTAATTTCTTTGTAAACTATTTTCATGCACTTATTTTTCTCAGGATTTACATAGATATTGTGAGAGGGAAAGTCTCTTTTTGGGGGGATTGTGATAGTTTAGAATTATAGGTTCAGAATGACCAAAGGTTGTTTTTCCTGAGAATAAAGTCAAATCAGGAAAAAGCAGAATCAAAATGTTAAAGAGAAAGGGAGGGAGGAAAAGAGAGAGATGAAGAAAGAAAAGTTTATTATTGATAACAATATCTGAATTCTTAATTCAGCAAGGCTTAATGCAAAAATCTTCTGTGGGATCTCATAGTTCATGTAAACTAATTCATTCTCTTTTTCCAATTAAGTAAGCAATAAGAATTTTTTTTAAATTATATCAAAAAGACTTCTGATTAATAAAACTTAATTATTTATAAGAGCAAGTAAAACCATATGTACTTCATATACTTCACTTAACAGTTAGATAAAATCACTGATATTTGAATAACTTCAGCCTTTGTACCATTCATATATAATATAAAGGATAACATGTATAAACACATATTACCCATCAAGCACTAGTTTAAAAGCTTTACATGAATTAACTCAGTTAATCCTCACAATGACCTATGAAATGTTTACTATCTCATATGACCCCCAGCCTTACCAATGTAAGAAACTAAGAAGTTAAGTTGTCTATAGTCACACAGTGGATAAGAGACAGAGTGAGCTGGGATTCAAACACAGGCTGACCAAATCCAGAGACCACTCCTAGTCCAGGTTCAGAGTCGAAAGAAAATAAGATAATGTGAATATGACTGGTCAAGTATATGTCTCTACATTCCATGCAAAAGAAATGTTTTTATGCTCAAAAGAACACCATTTTAAAGGTATCTAAATGAGTGAAATGAGCTGGTCGATGAAATACTTATGATAATGCCTGATTATTTCCAAGTTTTTAAGTGATTTAGCTACACTGTTTCCCGTCAATATGGGCAGGACCTAGCATAGTCTGAATGTATAACACCACTGCTAAAATATTAGTTTTTCAGGTTAAGGATAATATATTACTTTTCATGAGAAAATTAAGCCATGTGCAGATGGATTGATGGCTGAGAGTTTCACTCTTTCATAATACCTGATAGTGTCTTTGCCTGCTGGGGGATAAAATTGTTGGCGTACATTATCAGCATGTTTACTAAAATGAAGAAAACAAGGAGTGGATAGAGTCCATTCACTGTTATCTTTCATGTTCAGACATTTTACTTTTCAGATTTTTAGATGATATTATAGAGTGCCAAGTACTCTTCGAAAAAGTATGGCTATATATTTTGGGTCCATTTTCTTTTCTTTTCTTTTCTTTTTTTTTTTTTTTTTGAGACAGAGTCTCACTTGGTCACCCTTGGTAGAGTGCCATGGTGTCATAGCTCACAGCAACTTCAAATTCTTGGGTTCAAGTGATCCTCTTGTTTCAGCCTCCCAAGTAGCTGGACTACAGGCACCTACCACAATGCCCAGCCAGTTTTAGACATGGGGTCTCACTCTGTCACTCTGGCTTAGGCTGGTCTTGAATCTGTGAGCTCAAGTAATCCACAAACCTCAGACTCCCAAGTGCTGGAATTACAAGTGTGAACCACAGTGCCTGGCCCTTTGCATTCATTTAAATGAATAACTATAATAATAAATCAGAATGTTCTAATTTAATGGAAAAATAGATTAAAAATACATTAATAAACACAGGAGTGCAGATGTCTCTTCAACACACTGATTTATTCCTTTAGCTATATACCTAGAAACAGAATTGCTAGATCATATAGTAGTTCAATTTTTAATGTTTTGAGTAAACTCCATACTATTTCCAAAATGGCTGTACTAATTTATACTTTCACCAATAGAGCACAAATGTTCCCTTTTCTTCACATCCCTGCCAAAACTTGGTGTCTTCTGTCTTTTCAATAACAGCCATTCAAACAGATGTGAGGTGATAACCCATTGTGGTTTGAATTTGCATGCTACTAATAATTAGAGATGCTGAGCCTTTATCATATGCTTTTTGGCTTTTTTGCATTTTTTAATTGGGCTCTGTGTTTTCTTGCTATTGAGTTTTTGAGTTCCTTCCATATATTTGATATTAACCCATTATCAGAAGTACGATTTTCTGCCATTCTGTAGACTTATCTCTTTACTCTGTTCATTGTTCTCTTAGTTTTAAATTTGCTGGATCCCATTTGTCTAGTTTTGCTCTTATTGCCTATGTTTGTAGGGCCTGGAATCAACCTAAGCATCCATCATTGGGTGAATGAATAAAGAAAATGTGAGATACACACACACACACACATATACACAGTGAAAAACTATTCAGTCTTCAAAAAGAAGGAAATCCTGGTCAGCGCCTGTGGCTCAAAGGAGTAGGGCATGGGCCCCATATGCCAGAGGTGGTGGGTTCAAACCCAGCCCCGGCCAAAAACTGCAAAAAAAAAAAAAAAAGAAGAAGAAGAAGAACAAAATCCTCTGATTTGTGACAATGTGGATGAAACTGGAGGGCATTTTTCTATGTGAAATAAGTCAATCCTGGAAAGACAAATACTGCATAATCTAACTTTTATGTGGACTCTCAAAAAAATGAACTCATAGAAGTAGAGAGTAAAATGGTGGTTCCCAGAAATATTGGGGGAAGACAAAGAAATGTTGGTCAAAGGCATCAAAATTTCAGTTATACAGTAGGAATAGGTTCTGAAGATCTATCATGTAGCATTATGACCACAGTGAATAACAAGCTAATGTATACTTGAAAATTACTAACAGAGTAGATCTGAAATATATTCACCACAAAAATCAACATGTGGGGGAATAGATGCGTTAATTAGCTCGATTTGATTATTGAACAATGTACACACATATCAGCTGCATTGTACATGATAGATGTAATTTTTATTTGCCAATTAAACCTTAAGAAAGCTGATAATCTAAGAAAGCAACTAAGAAATCAAAAAAAAAATCAACTAAATTCTCAACTATACTCATATATTATTAAACCAGATTTTAAAACTTGGTGAAAGATTTCAAATAGCTTCATCTATTTCATTGACCTAAAAAAGTCATAATGATCAATTTTTAAATATTGTGTTTTACTTGTATTGTTTTCAATTTTGATGAATATGTTTAAAAATATACTTTAAATTGGTAACCTAATGTCACAAGTTACTGTTTCATGTAATTGCAGTAATTCTCCTCTTTAAATAGCATGTATAGTGTGTCTCCAGTGTTTGAGTGGAATTGTGACCAAAAATCTGGAGAGAAGTAACGGCTACCTCCTCCATTTTCAGGACATAATTATAGAATAGATTCTTCTTATAAGTCAGTGAGTGAAATTTTCAGAACTTGGAGACAGATAACAAAGTAGTTTCCCAACAAAGCCCTCAATTTCTACATTAGGTAGCAAACAGGTATCTCCCACTCTGATTTCTCAGCATACTGGCAGTGAATATTTCCTACTTAGAGTTTTAAAAGTCTCAGCAAGACTAGGAAATATGATTCCTTGTCAATTACTCAGCCCTCAGCTATCTTCTGAGAAAGTGGATAAACAAAGTTCATCAACAGTCAATCTATGTAGACATATCTTTGTCATTCCTTTTTTCTATGAGATGACCTGCCTTCATTTACAACCAACGACAACATAATATCATTTGAGATGTGAAGCATCTGATTCTTTCTCTATTGGAGCTATTATAAAGGAACAATCACATGAAAATATTCTTTTCATGAAAAACATATAAAGAAACTTATATGATTACATTCTATTTCTTTTTGTTATGAATTAAATACCTTATCTAAATTGAATGAGACAAACTAAGATTGCTGTGCAGTGCACTCCACATAATAGTTTAATTGAGTTTGTTTGTTCTCAGATGAAAGATACATTGTTACATGGTAAAGGATCAAAAAACATTTTTGACCTTCTTTAGCAGATTTCACTGAGAGTCCCTGTGCACCAAGGCCCTTGAACTCCAATCCCTGCTTGATGGTTTGGAAGTTTCATGATGTATACGTCAAACCTAACGTCTCAAACAGAACACTTGATATATATTCTAGACAGTCTGTACTGATAAACTATATTGCATTCATTATATTGGTGATGTGAATCTTCTCTCTTTTCCTCTGTGTCATTTTTGTTATAAATTTCTCCATTATGTTAGCCTTTTTGAAGGACAAGTTCTTTGTTTTGTTGAATTTCTCTATGTTTTCCCTCAATTTCATTGATTTCTAATATTATCCATCTGCTCACTCTATGTTTATTTTGCTCTTCTGGTTTTAGATTCTTAATGTGGAATCTTAGATTACTAATTGGAGACATTTCCTTTTTTCCAATGTTTACATTTAGTGCTACAAAATTCCCCCTCAGCACTGTTGTAAATATGCTCCACAATTTTTATTGTGACAAATAATACAGAGCATAAAATTTACCATTTTAACCTTTTTTAAGTACACAGTTCTGAGGCATTAACTATATTCACTTTGTTCTGAAACCATCACCAGATCCATCTCTAGAACTCTGTCATCTATTCTAATTGAAAGTATATACCTTAGAGAGCTATGCCATCTCACAGCCCTCACAGCCTGGGGAACATTCAGAGAATAAACCCCCAACTCCTTCTCCATTCCCAAAATAGACATTTTCCTTCCTTCATGCTCCCTCTGCCAGAAGCCATAGTTAACTATGCAGAGATCCTTGAGATCTCTCCCTTCTTTCTCCTTGACATATGCTAACAAAGTTGAGTAGTGACCACTAAGTCACATAGTTCTTCCTTTGTTCTGTCAACTATATTGAGATCCCTGTGATCTTACCCTTCTTACTTGTCATATGTTAATGAAGTTGAGCAGAAACCATTAACAAGATGGTTTGTCTTTGTCAAAGTCATTTACATTTTCATATTGTACTGAAAGACCAAAACTATGTCTTTTGTTTATGCTACGGTCCCATTTTGTCTATGGTACTTCCCCCTGAACAACCCTGTACAGATACTATAAAATAAAGCTGATTTTGTGTTTTGCTGGCTGCAGCTATCAGTTCAGTCAGACCTCCTGATCCCATCCTTTATTTCCATGTCTTCTCTTGTGCTGTATTTTCCTCATTCCCCACCAATTCCACTCTGGTTTGCTCCCCTTCACCGAGCTCGTTCGTGACAATATACCTGTTAGAATACTAACTTCTCACTTTCCCTCCTCCCAGCCCCTGGAAACCATCATTCTACTTTCCATCTCCATGACTTTGACTATTCTAGGTATCTTACACGAATGGAATGATACAATATTTGTCCTTTTGTGACTGGCTTATTTCACTTAGCATGTCTTCAAGGTTCTTCCATGTTACATCAGTGTCAGAACTTCCTGCCTTTTTAACTCTAAATAATATTCCGTTGTATGTATTACATTTTGTTTATTCATTCATCTGTCCATACAAGCTTGGATTGCATCCACCTTTTGGCTATTGTGAATAATGCTGCTATGAAAATGGGTGCACAAATATGTTAAGAGTCTCTGCTTCTAGTTCTTTGGGGTATATACCCAGAAGTGGAATTGTCGGATCATATTGTAATTTTATGTTTAATTTTTCGAGGAATAGCCATACCATTTCCATAGTAGCTACTCCATTTTACCTTCCCACTAGCAATGCACAAGGGTTCCAATTTCTTCACATCCTCCCCAATATTTTCTATTTGTTTGATAATAGCCATTCTACTGGGTATGAAGTGGCATCTCATTTTGGTTCTGATTTTCATTTCCTAATTATTAGTGGCATTGAACATATTTTCATGCATTTTTTGGCCATTTGTGTATCTTCTTTGGAGAAATGTCCGTTTAAATCATTTGTCCAATTTCCTCTTTGACCCATGGATTGTTTAGAAATATATATTTTTTCCAACTGTTTGGAAATTTCCCTCTTCTCTTTCTGTTACAGATTTTAAGTTTGCATCCATGTTGTTGGTGAACACATTCTATATATTTTTAACTCTTTTAAATTTGGTCAGCTTTTTTGGTGTGTGGTTAGGTTATGATCTATATTAATATAAGTTCCATAAACACTTTGAAGATAATATATATTTGGATTTTATTGAGCACAGTGTCCTATAAATGTTAATGATGCATTGTTTGTTGATGGTGGTTTTCAGTTCTTTCATTTCCTTCTTGATTCTCTGTCCACGAGTTCTATCAATTGTTGTCAGAAAGATGTTGAAATCTCTAACTGTAATTATGGATTTGCCTGTTTCTCCTTTCATTTCTATGAGTCTCTTGACATATTTTGCAGGTCTGTTTTTGGATATATTTGGATTGATAAGTCTTCTTGGAGGATTAACCCTTTTGTCATTATGCAAAATCCCTTTCCATCTCTAATAATTTTCATCACTCTAGCATGTAATAGCCATTCCTGCTTTCCTTTAATTAATGTTTGCATGATATATCTTTTCCCAACCTTTTATTTTCAACCTACCTACACTGGTACATTTGAAATGAGTTTCTTATAGACATGCAAATAATTAGAACACATTATTTAACTCACTCTGGCAATCTCTATCTTTTAACTGGTATATTTTAGATCATTTACATTTTACATAATTGTTGATACAGTGAGGTTTGGGTCTGCCTTTTTTTTTCTGTTTAATTTTCTCTGTGTGCTTTAAGTTTTTCTTTGTTGTTGTTATTGTTATTTATTTGTTTTTTGCCTATGTGTAGGATAATTAAACATTTAAAAAATTCTTTTCAGTTGATTTGTTATTTGACTGCATATCATCACATAGCTATTATGGTAACTGTTTTAGGAATTACATTATATATGCACAACTTACCACACAGTCTACCACAGTCCACTGGTATCATTATTTTACCAGTTTGAATGAAGTATAAAAGCCTTGCCACCATTTACATCCCTTTACCCTCTCCATTTGGAGTTGTCTTAAGTATTTTCTTTGCACAAGCACACATTTAAAACCATATCAGACAGCACAATGAGGTTTGCTTCCACTATCAAATATAATTTAGAAAACTCAAGAGGAGAAGGGAAATCTATTGTATTTACTCACAGTTTTGCTTAAACTGTTTTCTTCCCTTATTGATGCTTTAAGATTTCTTCTTTTATCTTTTTATTTCTGTGCAGAGAATTTATTTCATTTAGCCATTCTCTAGGGCATATCTGCTGGTGACAAATTCTCTTAGTTTTTCTTCATCTGAGAATGTGTTAATTTCTCTTCATAAAGGTTGCTTTCACTGATTTAGTATTGTAGGCTGACAATTCTTTTCTTTTAGCACTTGGTGCCTTTTCTCTCTCACTGCTTTCAATATTTTTTCTTATTTATTTTTCAGATGTTGAACTCCAGTGTGTTCAGTATGAATTTCTTTTGTTTTATCCTGTTTTGAGTCCACTCAGCTTCTTGAATCAGTTGCTGAATTTTGGAAGTTTTCAGACATTATTCCTTTAAACTATTTTTAAGTCTCACCCTCTTCGCTCCTTCCTGGACTCAAATGTTAGATCTTTTGCTATAGTTCTATAGGTTCCTTAGGCTTAGTTCATTTTTTTGTTCAGTTTTTTGTTCATTTTTTTGTTTGTAATTTTGAAATACATGGACTTCATATCTTTTCTTTTTTATGGTTGAATGTTTTTGCATGTTCTTTTAAACTGACAAATAATAATTTCATATATTTATAGGCTATAAATACGATGTTTTGATATGTATACCTCATACAAAAATTAAATCATGATAATTAAAATAGTCAGCACTTTGCTTATTATTTTTTTCCAGTAATCATGTTTAAAATCTACTCTTTAGCAATTGTGAGCTCCATGGGGTTTTTGCTACTATTTTCTATTTCTCTGCTGAAACTTTCCATTATTGTATTAGTTTTAGCATATTTATCATTGCTTTCATTTGCCTTATTATTTTAGTATTTTAATATTTTGAGATGGTTTTAACTTTTCTAGTATTACCCTACTCACTCCCAGCATCTCATTTTTCTTGATCTGCCTTTACTGGCCTGAAAGCACTAAGGTAGATAGGTGTGAGGCAAACGCTGGTGGTACCACGGTGCCAGAATCCATTGATTTCTCTCATTTCCTCACAGTGATACTGAGATTTCATCTTTCTCTCTAATTAAGTAATGTTTAGGGTATGAATTTTGTGTTGTGATGTTATTTCATATAATTGGTGAAAGAATTGATAGGAAGCTATTTACTACCAACTTCAAATTTATTAAGCAAAAGATGTATAATGTTGATTTTCCTTCAAAACTTATATTCTTTCTTCTAAATTCCTGGATAACTCAATGTTTACTCACTTAGGAGATCCTTGAGCCATTTAAATTTTCAAGCAAATTTGGGGATTTTCTTCCCATATTCTACAGAATGCTCCTAGTAAATAGTAACATTGGTTGGGACATGACAGAATTCTTATCTGACAATGGTAGGACATACTCAATGCAAGTTAAAATCAGTAATAAGATTTCCGTAACTTACAGAAGGAAGTGGTCACAGAGTCCTTGTGTTTAATTTGAGTCACATCATTACCTCATTTTCAAGCCAGGTGGTGGCATCATTTAAGTAAATCATCTTGTCATTAATGCTCTTTTCTATTTTAAATCCTCATCATAATCTTCTAACTAAATGTTAATACATTTTCTTCATAATAACAATAATTAGCTTGATAATACTAAGGAATAAAATATTTTTATATACAATTACAATGAACAAGCAAAAAATATATGGGAACTCAATACAGGTAATGTCAAAATTTGAATCAAAGTTTTGAAATATTCCAGGGAACTCCTATATTTAAATAATGAATTTCATAAAGGTATCAATTCTTCCTTAAATAATTTTGTTTTCATTGTAATGTCAATATCCAAACTTATAAATAGGTACATGTGAAAATAGTTAAAATAATTCTAGGAGGAAAAGCAAACTTGAATGGGTAAGTAACGTACTACTAGATATTTTATAATATTACAAATATATAATCCTAAAAATTGGCTCCCAGCAAAAGTCAGAAAAATGAAAGAAAAATAAATTGAGAAAGGAGAAGTAAAATAAATAAAAATAAAAAATAATATAAATAAGATAATAGAGATAAGATCATAAATATCAATGTATCAGTTAGCTAAGGCTGCCATACAGAATATCATAGCCTGAGTGCCTTAAACAGCAGAAACTTATTTTCTCACCATTCTGGAGGCTGGGAAGTCCAAGAAATGGTACTGACTGATTTGGTTCTAGTGAGTGCTCTTCCTAGCTAGCAGGTGGCTGTCTTCTCTCTGTGTCCTCTGTGTCATGTGATAGAGAGAGAGAGAGAGAGAGAGAGAGAGAGAGAGAGCTCTGATGTCTTTTACTTTTCTTTTAAAAACACCAGTTCCAGCAGATTAGATCTCTACCCTTACAATATTATTAAAACTTAATTACCTCCTTAAATACCCTATCTATAAACACTGTCACATTGGGGGTTAGGGTTTTAACATATAAATTGGGGGGGCAGGACATAATTTGGTCCATAATACCTGGAAATGTGAAGAATTACCTGTGAGAGTTAAAAGTACATTAAACTGACAAAAATGAATTGATTTTGAAGTAAATTAAGTTTGTCCTAATGTCAGTAAACGAAGAAATAAATTTGAGGTAAAAATTGTGACTATTTTTTCCTTAAAGTACATAAAAATCCTACAACCTTCAGTATTATTTATGTCAATATTATTCTTGTCTCTCTTTGCACATACATCTCTGTATATAACTGAAAAGCACATTAAGACATATACTACAACATTAGAATTCTAACCCTTTCCCCTACCATATTGTCTGTTCCTTTAGAATTGGTTCCCTGAATGGATGGAGGAGAGGTGCTTATAAGGAATAGAGAAGAACAGCAGGTGACCCTGGCTCTAGCTATAGAGAAAGCACACCCACAGGAAAAGGCTATAGTTGTTCAGGTTGCTTTGCTCCAAGTCACCAATCTAAGTTGGTAGGAATAAAACCATATTTTAGACTGATTTCCTATTCTTCTCAATCTTCTTCTTCCTCCCACAAGGATTCAATACATAGGTCATAATTGTGTTTCTCGGTCCAGTTTTATCTGCTTCTGATTGTTGATGGAAACTCCTCTGGGCCCCTTTCCAGTGGTTGACACATACCCTGAGTTTTAAAAATGATTTTTAGGTGATATCTTTAACTGTTTCTATTAGTATTTTATTGGAAAAGGTACCAATAATGTTAAAATACAAACTGTAATTTAATGTCTATTTAAAACTCTTATTACAGCTCTTAAATTAAAGGAAAATTTTCACACGACGTCACCTTGCGTATTCATTATTTCTCTCCTAAGTCAGGCTAACATCAGCCTCTTAATTTGCATTGCTGTATTGTTCATTTTTGATCTGTATCATTATGTCAGTCATTATGCAATGGTTCCCAAGCTATTAAGTTCACAGAACAGAACAAAAGAATGACCTCACAGCCATTTCTTATTTTTCTCACACTCTTCATCTCATTCAATAGCCTTTCAGAACTATCTGCCCTTGACATACCTTAACAACAAGGTAAATTTTAGTGAACAATTAATTACTTTTGTTCAGTTCCCCAATTGTCCTGCAAATTAATTTTATGCTGAGAATTTGTCTATGGTATCTCTACTGAAAACCTCATCTCTCCTGTCATTATTTTGGGGCTTGGTCAAAATCTAAAGTTGTATCATAGCCAAAATGGTTGAGATAAGCAGTTCTAGAAAAACGAAAAACACACAAACATAAAAAATTCATTCTATCAGTTGGCTTGTCTGACATTATGCTAACAATAAACCTTTCTTCTTAAAAGGTTAATTTTTACCTTTTAAACTAAATTCAACAACCAGACAGGTTGACTGGCACTGTAGTATAGTGGCAAAACAAAGGTGCATTACAGATATGAAATGTAATCTTTTCTCTCTCTTGCCTCTTAAGGGTCACTTCACTTAACCCTCCATTATCTTCAAACTTCACTTTCTTTCTATAACATGGAATCTTGAGAATAAACTTAATTATGTGCTCCAAGTACCTAATACAATGCTGCTTCCTCACCCTTCCTCTTAATACATAATTTGTATAGTACACTTTCAGAAAGCAACTGTAACTTGTCTGTACTCTCTATGTCTACACTGAAAATTATATTTAATTTCTAATCTAATTTTTAAAAAATATAATGATATTGTATACAAGACTTGCTGGAACTTTATTCTCATGGATAGATAAAGAGAAAGATGAAGTAAGGTCCAGAAAAAAAGCTGGAGGGTGGAATACTCATAAAGCCACAATGGTTAACTCATTGGAAGCTTAATCCAAGTATCTAATGTAAATGTAGAGGTGGCTAGTGTTAGGGACAATGTGGGTATCTACCACACTGACAGATATCAGTAACCTTCACTGTGCACTTTCTGTGTGCCAGTCACAGTTCTAAGTACCATAGCCGTTTAGGTAGCAAACATTAATTAAATCACAGCAGGACACAGCTACATGGTTTTTGCTGATAAATCCCTTTAAATCAGGAAGTTAATTTATACAGAGGCAATTCAGTATGCTAGGGAGAGTGCCAGAAAGAATACAACAGGGTACAAAGTGTGTTGGGAGCATAGATGGGATCCAGTTTCAACAGGGGACATGAAAACCAGATTTGAGAGAAAGAATGATAGCCTAGATGTAGCAAATGTGGGTTCACTCAGAAAGGTGGTTACTGAATCATGACAGCAGTCTTATCACCAATCTTTCCCAGTTAGAGAACAGTTATTGTACAGGCCTCACCAATTAATAAACAGTTGCTATAAATGTCTCTTCTTTGTACGGATCAATACTGATAACTATATATGAGTAAGTTAGCAAATGCATTCATTCACTCCCCATGAGTAGATAGGAAAAATAGAGGCCCACAGACACAGGCAATTAAAAAATGATTAATTCGGGTCAGAAGTATGCAAATATCATAATATTTTACATCAGCTGTGTAAAAGTCAGTCTATCACATTGTGATTAGGTGCTGGACAATCAAATGGGCAAAAGCCATAGCCACATTAATGAACAGTGGTTATAATATTAGAATCACCATGAACTAGTAATAGTGCCTCAAAGAGTGTACTACAGATGACTCACCTTGCAGTCATCTGGGAATGCATTTTTAATGTGTAAGTTCCAAAGACCTTCAGAGTAACTGGATATAGATCTCTTGGGGTGGGCCTAAAATTGTGAATTTTTAGAAAGCACTTCACATGATTCATCTGCTCATTATAGTTTGAGAACCACTATTTGATCACCTCCGTGATTCAAAACTATTTTAATATTCACTGCTCCTTTCTAGACCTTGGCTCCATATATATATATCAATATTACAGAGTTTTAAGCATAGCATATATATACACATTTATACTCTGCTTAAGTGATCCATAAGAATGTTCTTGTGGTTACAGTCTTTTTTATAATCATTTTTAATGGTAACATATTATTTTATTATAATATAGAACATATTATGTTACTCAATTAATCATTTACAATTCTTTTGTACCAGGTTTGTCTGTATTCTTTATCTGTTTTTGGATTATTTAAGTATGATGAAGTACCAAGAAATTAGGCTTATGGGGTCGAAAATTTAGCGCAATTTTTCTTTCCCATATAAAGAGAGGTTTATGAACTAGGAGGAGGTAAGATGGCCAACTGGAGCCAGCCTTCCACAGAGGCTCCCGTCCAGAAGGAGAGTTAAAGGACAGAAATTTATCAAATAGTTGATGGTTTGGAGCTGAGCCAAGAGAGAAGATTGAAGAGTATATATAACCTGTACTGAGGGGAGCTACAACCCCAGGGAAACAAAAAATAGGTACAAAACCCATTGCAAAGTGGATGGGAGTCCCCTCCCCCACGAGAACAACTCACAGTGTACTTTCTACAAACAAAGGAGCAGAGTTCAGGTCTCTTCTTTTTCTATTCCACAGGAGAGAGCTGCTAAAAACTCGATCTCCTTCCCCAGAGAGGGCCCACTAGTGTGCCATGGCTCTCTCCTGCCAGGCATAAAACTGAACATATACTCTACCCGCAATTCTGAACTCCTAGCACTCCCCTCCAATCCCACCCCAAGGTCTGGAAGCCTATCCTTCGCAAAGTCCAGACTCTTGGGCATTTTCTCAAGAGGTATGAACAAGGCGTGGGCTGTTACAAGTCTGTGCTGAATCAGTGACATGAGTGTAAAGTGAGGACTGTGGTGTGAGGGCACCATACAGGAGAGGGAGAAATGGTACCCTGTGGCACAGGGTGGCTGCAACTGCAGCAGGGGCAGCAACAATAGGGCTGACACCCGAGGTGATATTTTAGAGAAACACTTCCCATCTCTCTTAGCAACCAGGGGGAGCCAGACCTCTACTCCAGTGGCAGCCACAGAAACACAGGCCCCATGAGTAAAGGCTATGCCTGAGATGATACCTGCCTGCAGGACGCTGCAGGGTGGAAACTAGAATACGCACACGCAGAGGCGGCATAATCCCAGGGCTGGGCTAGGTCAGAATTGCTGCTTTTGTGAGTCCAAGATGCACCTGGCCCCCAGAGGAGCATGGTTGGGACAAAGAAGGTGTGGCAGTTGCATCAGTTCAGGGAGGGGCAACTGAGAGCCCTTTGTGAGCTCTAACGGCACCCACGCCAACACAGAGTGCAGTGGAGACAAAGACGCCAGCTCCATGGGAAATGGTACAGCAGCAGCAGCACAGGGCAGGGCTCAGTCACAGTTTCTGTGAACTCAAACAGTGCCTGGCCCACAGTGGAATATAGCCAGGACAGAAACACAAATTCCATGAGAATATAAGTGGCAGCAACATCAATCTGGGGTGGGGCTGGGATTGAGTGACACTCCCCTGCTTCCATTAAGCACCCAAGGTAGTCAGGCCTCAGGTCCCCCCGCCAGCTGGTGGCAGAGTGCAGTGGCCTAGCTGAGGAGACATAGATCTCCCTGTAACTCAGGCAGGTACGAACTCTGGGGGCATCTTCTCATTGGAAGGAACTGTGCCACAGTCCTGCGGGGTTACCAGTGACTGGGTGTGACAGAGGCTCAAGGTGGGGAAAAAGGCATCAAATTCCCTGGACTAACTAATTTGCTGGGCAGGCCCTTCTGACTCCATGGAGCACCAGAGTGAGTCATACTCGAGCTGCTAACAGACCCCTGCTATCTAGTTGCTGGAGACCTTTTGAACTCTCCCACTTGAGACTTGGTACTGACTGGGACAATTGATTTGGAACTTTTGACCTGGGCTAATCACCCAAGGACCGTCCAAGGTGGTACCCTGGTTGTTTTGTTGTGAGAAGTTTTGATTTTCTTTTTCCAGTTATTGCCTGTGGGGGACAGGGTATCTTAGTTGTTTGTAATTCCCCACAGCTGAGACTTCAATCCAGAGTTACTGATTCACTAGGATTGGACAGAGACCAGCTGAATACAGGACGGAGGCATGTAGCCCCACCACACCAAGCAGATCTCTAGTGTCTCAGGCTGTAGTACTGTATGGGTCCTTTGCAAAACTATAGGGGAAAACCTGCAGTCACCAGTCCCAGCTCTTGGGCAAAGGGCTGGTTAATCACTACTCCAGGAGCTCCCAATCCAATTTCACCTTATCTGCTCATCTAGACAAATGGTGAAAAATAATCATGAGGTGGACAGCAGCAAAACTCTGGCAACATGAATAATCAGATTAGATCAATTTCCTCAAGGAATGACAAGGCAGACACACCAGAAGATCACATTCATAAACAAATAGCTGAGATGTCAGTAATCGAGTTTTGAATTTGGATGGTAAATAAGATTAACCAAATAGAAGTAAAATTAGAATAAGAAATTCTAGGAATACAGTTGTCTACAGAATTCAATGATTCAAAGACAAAAATCACCAAAGATTTTGACACATTGAGAAAAGAATTTGCAGGCCTCCACAATATGAGAAATACAGTAGAATCCCTCAGTAACAGAATGGAGAGGCAGAAGAAAGAATTTCTGACATTGAAGACAAAGCTTTTGAATGCTCCCAAATGCTCAAAGAGGAAAAAAAGAGGAGAGCAAAAATGGATGATTATCTCAGAGAGCTGTGGGATACTTCCAAAAAAATTAATATTCACCTCATAGGAATTCCTGAAGGTGACAGGATTGCTTCGAAAGGCACAGATGCTCTACTCCAAGAGATTAGTTCACATAACAAAATCCCAAAACCAGAGATTTTGGTGTGGATATGGAGAAAAGCGAACACTTCTACATTGCTGGTAGGAATGAAAACTAATACGTTCCTTTTGGAAAGATGTTTGGAGATCACTTAGGGATCTAAAAATAGACCTGCCATTCATTCCTGCAATTCCTCTACTGGGTATATATCCAGAAGACCAAAAATCACTTCATTGCAGTCCAATTCATAATTGCTAAGTCATGGAAGATGCCCAAGTGCCCATCGACCCATGAATGGATTTATAAATTGTGGTATATGTACACCATGGAATATTATGCAGCCTTAAAGAAAGATGGAGACTTTACTTCTTTTATATTTACATGAATGGAGCTGGAACATATTCTTCTTAGCAAAGTATCTCAAGAATGGAAGAAAAAGTATCAAATGTACTCAGCCCTACTATTAAACCAATTTATAAGCACCCACACTTCCATATGAATACTATAACCTAACTACAGTCCAAGATGAAGGGGAAAGAGGAGGGGGAGGGGAGAGGGGTGGCGAGGATGAGTGGAGGGAGGTTAATTGGTGGGACCACACCTATGGTGCATTTTATAAGGGTACATGTTAAACTACTAAGCGTAGAATATAAATGTCTTAACACAGTAACTAAGAAAATGTGATGAAGGCTATATTAACCAGTTTGATGAAAGTATTTCAAATTGTATATAAAACCAGCACATTGTATCCCCTAATTGCATTAATGTACACAGCTATGATTTAATAAATAAAAAATTAAAAAAAAAATAAAGAGAGGTTAAGATTTAGAATCATCTAGTGACTAGACAGACATTAACCATCCTGGGCTCCAGAGCCACAGAGGGACTCTCCTGGCCTCCACCTGCCACAGCCCGGCCAGTGCACTGGTTGGCCCTTGGGTGCTGGTTGGCCTTTGTGCTTCAAAACTTTTTCCAGCTAAAGGCTATGACTGCAGTTTGCAGAAGACGTGGTCTGCCTCAAGGGTCTGGGGCAGGGGTGGGAGTGTGAACCTTTGTACAAAAAGTGTTGTCCCAGGAGCTTCCCAAAGGATATCTTTGGGCATTTTAATGATTTCAAGGAGGGCAAATGCTGCCGCCCTTGTTTTGAATGGTAGTACAACTGGACACCTTCGCCAAAGGTCTACGGGACAGCAGGTGGCCCCAATTTTTTAGCTAGCACCAAATGTAGACAAAATATCCTTAAAAGTCAGAAGTTTTCACTTCAAATTCATACAATCAAGTATAAAACTTAAAGCATGTAGCGAAAGGTATTTATTTGGCAAGAAGTAGAGAGTATGGGAGTAGGAAAACATGTGACACATACAACTTGAAAAACTGTCATAGAAAAGAAAGCTTTTGCAGATGGTTTGTGTGGAGAGAGAATAGAGCTGCTTTCTAGATGTAAACAAAGTCTAAATGAAACCTCAGGGAAGGTACAACTTCTTAAAAGTCCTTTGGCATAGCATTCCTTATGTCTCCAGAAAATTATGTCCTATATTTTTATATGAGACATATAAACTAGGAATCAGGATCTATCTGGTTCCTGTATGATGCTAATGGTACATTTGCTTCTGGTCCTGACTATAGTAATCCGCCCTTCACTATGCAGCCAGAGTCATCTTTCTTTGCCACATAACCATTGTTGATCATCTGTCCTTGGATGAAGTACTGTGCACGCATTCTAATATGTTCCCTCACAGTCAGGTCAATCCACTTTAACCCTCCAATGTGCATTTCAGGCTTGCTATACAGAAGGTTTGCTATTAGATCCTTTCTCCCATACACTTGTTGTGTAGCTTTATTGAACTTTTCTAATTTACCCTTTCAATATGCCCTTAATAAATATTGATTACTAATCCCTTTTCAACAATATTTCCAATTGTTCCCTCTTATCATTATATTTTTGATATTAAGAAGCTTTTAAATATTTATAGCCATATATTTCTATTTTCCCTAAGTGATTTGCTCCTTTATTTTTTTTTTTTTTGAGATTAGAAAAACATTTCCCAGATAAAGGTAAATCTTTGTTTTATTCTATTACATTTGGTTCTCAAGTTTTTTGTTGTTGTTCAATACTACAATCTGTCTGAAACATTTTTGATGGCATGAACAGTGATTAAAACTGTGTTTTCAAAAATTTTAATGAAGTAATCCAGCATATTTCTTATATAATCTATTTTTTCTTCCTATTTTACAATGCCATGTCTACTATCAGTCATGTATAACAAAGTCCAGGTTTCATTTTAAATTATTCCTTTTACCTTAATCTCTTTCCACAAGTGCTCATCTGATCCTTAACCAAGCCCTCTTGTTTCTACCTTACCATATGTCAAACCCCAACACCAGTTGGCCCAAGTCACTATAATTTCTTATCTGACCACAGCAAAAGCTTTATAACTGGTTGCCTGTTGCCTTGTCTTCTCTAATGAGTTCACTACAATCTAGCAAGGTGATCTCTTAGAAATTACATCAAATTTTGTTACCATTCCTTCCTAGTTAAAACTCTTCAATGGCTTCAAATGAATCCAGATTCAGTACCAGGATATACAAGTCTATGCCCATCTATTAAAAACCTATTTTAAAAAACTAAATCTAAACTCAAAATATTCCCACAAATAAACCCCAGGTTCAACTGACTTCAGCAGTAAAATTTTCCAAACACATACAGAAGAAATGACTCCAACTTTAGACAAATACTTTCCTCATTTTGTTTTATGAAGCTAGTAATAGTTAATGCTAAAATCTGATAAGGTCATGACAAGAAAGCAAGATTATAACTCATTTTTTCATGAACATGTATATAAAAACCCTAAATTAAATAATTATTAGCAAATTGGATGCAGCAATAAAATATATTTTTCAAGTTGATGTATTATGGCCACATTGGTTTTATTTCAGAAATAATATTCTTCCTAAAACAAATCAGATCAGTACCTACTTATTCTTCAAGGGATCTGTATTTCTTATCCCACAGTATACAGTTTGAGTGAGTACCTCCAGTTACCACTTACCTTTCTAGCACTTACTCTTTCCGCTAGCCTCACATCCTCTTTACTTTTCAATTACACCAAATTGAAAGTTCTACAAAATACTTTGCTTTCTTGTGACATCATGCTTATTTCCTCTAGCTGGAGCTCCTCTTTACATTCCTGCTTGCTCGTTCAAGACGCAGCACAGGATCTGACTTAGTCTCCAAAGACTTTCCTATCTCCAGGTATATTTAGTATGTTCCTTTTTTGTTTCCCTATAACATGTGGAACATTACTGTAACATTTTCATTTTACTTTCCTCTCTCCTGCACCAGGCTGCACAAATCTTGAGAGAAGAAAGGTGCATTATTGTCACATTTTCAGTACCTAACTCAGTGCTTCATGTTCAGCAGGCAATACAAAATGAAAACTAAGAAATCTAAAGTTGCCTTTCTTAAGTTCAAATTATTGGTATGTTTTTCTAATAGTGTAGTCTAACTTAATGATGTCAGAGGTTGAGGGTGGTGTTTGGTGGCCAAATCAAGCTGCTAACTGATTTCTCCTTCAGGATTCTTGCTCATAAATTGTGTATGCCAAGAAGTGAGCCAAATGGGGCAAGGAAACTGATAACTACCAGCACATTACTTTCCAATAAAATCCAATTGACAATGTAATCTTCTAATCTGGCTCTTTTTCCCTGTGGTTCCATTCCTCCCTAATGTCTCCAAGTTTAAAACCTTCCATTCATTTCTCAGAGATCCCTCCTATTACATTCAGAAGGAGGAGGCACTGTCCTTGGATTTACCCCACTTCGTCATGCATATCTCCAAGTCAGAGTCCGTCTCTTTGCAGAAGCCTCCTAAGACTTTAATGAGATCATCAGTGATGCTCTTTTATACTCACCATGCATAAAATAGTCGGAGATTAGTTTTGAAACCAGAACTATGAAACTTCAAGTCTCTTGGTCTATGAGGTTGAGGTGCCTCTGTGATAGTTACTCACACATGTATTTTCTTAACCTTTGCCCTATTGGATCAAATCCCTGTATTCCTATTTCCAATCCATTCAAAATAACAATTGATAAAGAAAATAAATCTAACAAATTTGACCCTTGATAAATGCTTCATGCTTCTTTTGCTATAACTGAACACAAAGTTGTGTAGAATAGGTTAGAAATTTTTCTTTCTCTACCTGGGAGATAACTGAAGTCATTAGAATAAAGTCTCATTTGTATATAAATAGGGCCCTAAAATCAATTATTCTAATAAGATCCCATTTAAACTAGTCTGCTTAGTTCAATCTGTTTTAGACCTCTTAAGAGGTGGTAGTAGCCAAATTTTCTATGTAATTGCATTAATTTAAAAATATTTATTAGATTAGTGACACTGTTAGATTACAGAGTTATTGTAAATCAATATTACCCTCTTCTTTGCCTAAATTTCATAAAGAAAAGTAAACTCTCCTATCTTAAGCCTAATTTCCATTGATACGAAAACTGTTTTTTTTTTTTTTGAGACAGTCTCACTTTGTTATCCTCAGTAGAGTGCGGTGGTGTTGTAGCTCACAGCAACCACAAATTCTTAGGCTCAAGCAATCCTATTGGCTCAGCCACCTGAATAGCTGGTACTACAGGCCCCCTGGCACAATGCCTGGCTATTTTGGGAGATGAGGTCTCACTCTTGCCCAAGCTAATCTCCAACTCCTGAGCTCAGGTGAACCACCCACCTCGGCCTCCCAGAGATACTAAAACTTTTCAATGATAGACAGATCTGATTCATTCAACTCATTTTGAGTACTCACTTTATCCTAAGAATTTCAATAAACACTTTTATATACATACCTTGTTTAAGTCTCACGATATCATTTGGATAAGTAATTATGACTTCATTTTATAGAAGTGAAAACAGATCAGGAGATAAAGCCTCAGGTTTTATTTTTCTACACAGTCCAGGGTAGCAAAGAATAAGGAAGCAAGAATCTCCACTCTTTCAGAAATTATGCACATGCATCTGTCTGGAGCATCTCATTTCTACTTCTTTTAGAAGGGATATTATGAGCACAAGGTCTTGCAACTACTTCTTACTCCCTGAAACACAGGATCGAAGAAGAGAAAGTGCAGAATGGGAATAATTTTACAGCCTCCAAAAACCTCCTTCTTTTCATAAACTACTGATTTTGTGCATTTTCTTTGGGGTAGGTAGATTTCAAACATTTTCTGTTGACTTCTAATATTCTGATTATCTCTAGTGAGAGGTTGCGTGCATGTATGTTACATTCTCTCAAGACCTGTGCTTGTATTTCTGTCAACAGTGTTTAGAAAATCTTTTGGTTCGCAAAGCACATTTGAAACTGCAAGAAAAAAAAAACAGCAGCGATTTTTACAGATGTGGTTACAAAGGACTTAGATTGCTCTGGGGTGTGTGTGTGTGTGTGTGTATGTGTGTGTGTGTGTGTGACAGAGAGAGAGACCTTCTATAATTGTTTTGCCCTCAGAGTGCTACTTAGTCAAGAAGAGGTCAATTCTAGTCTTGAACTCATTCTTAAAGAACTGAGCTTAATTATCTTATAATTGCATGGGAAACCCAAGGAGTTTATCCTTTACTCTTGCAGGAACAGCAGGATGAGGTTGCTAAGTCTCTGCAGGGTGCGTTGCATAGACACAAATTGTCTTAAAATTATTCAGTAAATCATGGTGGGAGAAGGAAATCACATGATATACAGGCAACTATACTGTACACTGAAGTTAAATTTTTTTATCTTTTTTTCCTGTTTTTTAATTTTAACTTTCATGGACATGTTAATAAAAGAACATCATTAAAACAATGCAGCAAAGGTACTTGGGCTTTTGGAGGAATTTGCCTCTGGGCAAAATCCCAGGGAACAATGGGAAATTGGCTTTCTCATTTAATTTAAATTTAAAAACAAGCTCTATGGGAAAACTTGCTTAGACAACATCTCATTAACCGGGGCATCCAAGAGGACTAAATTATGGCTCCCTAATACAGATATAAATACGGATTGATTCAGTTGCCAGTTTGAAAATTCACAGTGCTATTATTTCTTCTGTTGACTTTAACTGGGGTTAGTTCAAAATTGTATTTTCAAAGAAGATAAGTATAATAGCTATGGAGCTCATATTTTTAATTCTATTAAAAAACATTTTATAAGCTTTTTCTGTGTACTAGGAATCTGTCTGTGTTCTGTTGATAGCACACATTACTTTCCCTTTCATTATTTTAATTTATAGCAACCACTGCAACTGTTTTGTTTTCTGCCATTTAGATGGTATTTTCCTCCATCTTCTACTTTCCAACCATCTAATACTCAAGCAATATTTGTAGCGTGCATACTAAATACCAAACATTATGTCCAAGACATTTATTTTCTCACTTGATCATTACCCATAGCCAGTAGGTCATATGATACTGATTTTAAGAATGGGGTAATTGAGACTCAGAAAGCTTAAAACCATGGAGCCATATAGCTAGAAAGGGGAGGGAAGTATTTCCCCTCCCCAAAAGTCTTCCAATCACACCATATACTAAGCTCCCTAACACTTCCTTAATTTTGACCCTTCTTCCAGAGATAGCATCTCTTCATACTTTAAATTGGCTCTTTTCTTTTTCTTTCTTTCTCCTACTTTACTCCCTTTCCTTCTATCCTTCCTTCCTTGACTTTTCATATCTCATTCCTGTGACACTCTAAGGCAAAATTAAATCCATCACATTGATCCATGCAAATTTGTTCTATTTTTTGTTTTTCTAAAGTGCATGACATGTTGGGAGAATTGATGCAGGACATCTGGCACCCTAGCCAGCTCAGCGGAGCTGGCGGACCTGCCGCCTCCTCCGTGGTGGTGTTGGTGCTGCGGCAACCAGCTGAAGAGCCAGTGGGCTGGATGACAGGCAAGGAGGGGGAC
>CAUYRH010043284.1:0-24510 GCA_963574655.1 Perodicticus potto | reverse complement strand
CATGTATTTGTTGAGGGCCTAGAAAATGCCACATGCTGTATGTGGTAGGTTTTTATTTTCAGGCTTTTTCTCCTCAAATTGTCCAAGCCATACTCTTGGAGGTGGGCATCATTACTTTCTTTCTACAAGGGGAAGATAATTAGGCCGAATGGGACTTAAGTCAACTGAACAGCTTCTGTGCAGCTAAGGAAACAACAACCAAAGCAAATAGGCAACCTTCAAAATGGGAAAAGATATTTGCATATTATGAATCAGACGAAAACTTGAGAACGAGGATGTATAGAGAAATCAACTTAATCAACAACAAAAAAAACCAACAGTCACGTATCACTAGGCAAGAGAGATGAACAGACCTTCTCTAAAGAAGACAGACGAATGGCTAACAAACATATGAAAACCTGCTCATCGTCCTTAATCATCAGAGAAATGCAAATCAAAAGTACTATGAGATTCGCTGTGGAGCTGGAGGAGGAGGGGATGGGCCTGGAGGACACCAACATAAACAAGTTGAAATCATCTCAGAAGGATAAAATTCATCAGTTTATGATCTTCACACAATCTGGTGATAAAACAGCAGTAAGTTGTCTGTCTCAAAATGACTGGAAGTCAGATGTTGCAACAGATAATTTTTTCCAAAATCCTGAACTTTATATACGAGAGAGTGTAAAAAGATCATTGTACAGGAAGAAGTTGGAACAACTATATATTAGATACAAAGATCCTCAATATGAAATAATATTGAAATAGATGGTATACAACAATTGTGTGATGACCTGGCACTCGATCCAGCCAGCATTAGTCTGTTGATCACTGCATGGAAGTTCAGAGCAGCAACTCAGTGTGAGTTCTCCAAGCAGGAGTTCATGGACGACATGACAGAATTAGGATGTGACAGCATAGAAAAACTAAAGTCCCCGATACCCAGGATGGAACAACAATTGAAAGAACCAGGACGATTTAAGGATTTTTACCAGTTTACTTTTAATTTTGCAAAGAAGCCAGGACAAAAAGGATTAGATATAGAAATGGTCATTGCCTACTGGAACTTAGTGCTTAATGGAAGATTTAAATTCTTAGACTTATGGAATAAATTTTTGTTGGAACACCATGAACGATCAATACCAAAATGTACTTAGAACCTTCTTTTAGACTTCAGTACAATGATTGCAGATGACATATCTAATTATGATGAAGAAGGAGCATGGCCTGTTCTTATTGATGACCTTGTGGAATTTGCACGCCCTGAAATTGCGGGGACAAAAAGTATAACAGTGTAGCACTAAAGGAACCTTCTAGAATGTACATAGTCTGTATAATAAATATAACGGAAAATTGTACAGTCGGTTTCTGCTGGTTGGACTGAACTGAAGATGAATCCTCATAATTCAGACTGAGGGTGGAGACAGAACTTTAAGGAGACCTCTTGGACCATATCGTATTTCATTCTTCTAATGGTGGTTTCGGCTTGTTTTCTAGTCTGGGCTGCACAAAATATTTATAATCCCAACATTGTGGATTTCATCATATACCTGTGGATCATCCTAGTTTATTCTCCCATAAGTCTTAGAAGCTTTATGGTGATTATTTTGAGGTTTCCATTCTTGCATAAAGCACAATGCTGAGTTCATCAGAAAACTGTTGGCATAAGAATTAAATATATGAACATCACAAATAATTTATAAAAACTTCTTAAATACCTGCTTTGGGCTAGTTGCAAACACTATGCTGATAGTACCTCCAGTGAGAGTGATATATTTAAGGGTACAGGATCTGGAGTGGTGTTTTGGTTTGGGGGGATTTTTTTTTTTTTTTTTTTGTCCTGGCAAATCAAATGTTTAGTAGATTATATGATGAAAATATGTCAAAATAACCAATGTGAAAAAATTTTAGGATAACTTGTTTCCTACCTGAAAAATGTGTTTCAGACTCTAAATTTCAAGAAGTTTCCACAGATCTAATCTGCACTTATCCGTGTTCATATACAGTTGTCCTACAGGGAGCACTTATTTAGAAAGTGTCTCCATAGGGTGGGGCACGTGGCTCATTGGGTAGGGTGCCGGCCTCATATACCGAGGGTGGTGGGTTCAAACCCAGCCCCGGCCAAACTGCAACAAAAAATAAGTTGGGTGTTGTGGCGGGCACCTGTAGTCCCAGCTACTTGGGAGGCTGAGGTAGGAGAATCACTTAGGCCCAAGAGTTGGAGGTTGCTGTGAGCTCTGTGATGCCATGGCACCCTACTGAGGGTGATAAAATGAGACTCCGTCTCTACCAAAAAAAAAAAAAAAAAGAAAAAAGAAACAGAAAAAAAGAAAATGTCTGCATAATGTTAGATTCCACTCCTGACTTAATTATGCTCACTATATAATTGGATTTCATTATACTTTTTAAATGCTTTTATGCCTGTCAAATAAGTTAAACTGTTTAATTTGTTTCAAATATTTTGATTACTACACAATACAATATTCTAAATTTAGGCATGAGGGTTTATTTTTTGTTTTGCTTTTACTTTTTTTTTTTTTTCTTTTTTGGTCATTGCACTATGGAACACAATGAAATTATCTTCATTTATCAGAAGATAGTAGGAATTGAATTTAGAAAATGGTTGTGATGAGCCATGAACTTCAATCTTTATAATATAGGTACTGCTCTTTCAAATAGTCCATTTTTGATGACTTCTTATTTATTTAATTTTTTTTAGAGAGAGAGTCTCACTTTATTGTCCTCAGTAGAGTGCTGTGGTGTCATAGCTCACTGCAAGCTCCAACTCCTGGGCTTAGGCGATTCTCTTGCTTCAGCCTCCCAATTAACGAGGACTACAGGCACCCGCCACAAGCCCAGCCATTTTTTGTTGCAGTTTGAAACTGCCACCCTCAGTATATGGGGCCGGCACCTTATTCACTGAGCCACAGGCGCTGCCTGATGACTTCTTATTTTGTTGAAATTGCCTTAACTGCTAATCACTGTGGCTGCCACACATTTACTTCAGGAGTAAGGATTTTTGAACAAGTATACACTTGATGTTAAATACTAACCTTGTTTCTATTTTTGTAAGTTATTTAGTTTCTTTACTGCTTTTGTTTTATTCAAATTAACTCCATTTTCTCATCAGAACAGAATACAATCTTGTATATATATATTCTTTTAATTATAAGACCCATGAACTGCTTTCATGCTGAAAAACTTATTTCACTGCTCACTTACTGTCATGTGAAGAAGGGTTTATTGCTTTCTTAAACATTTCCATGAAGCAGGTCAAAAATGTAATACTTCATATGTTGGACGACTGTGGACTTTAATAGGAATATATTTTGCTGATATATCCAGGTACCCTCTAAGGTCTGGGGTTGATATTAACAAAGGAATGTACTTCAGAATAGCAGTACATTTTATGCAAATGTAGAAATGATTTTACAAAACAATGACATATTAAAACTGCTTTTTATTTACATGATTTTGAAATTGACTAGAAAGCTTTTCCCATATATATTATATTAATACTCCAATCATAACCTTAAAATGCAACTCTACCAAAAGAAAAAAAGTTTCTATTCAGGCTACTGGAATTGGTTATTAAGAAGAAGAAAGAAGAGTCCTACTGCTTTCAGTATTTCCTGATTTCATTTTTGTAAATATAAAGAGGAACTTCAATTATGAAAACAATTTAAAAAGAGAGAGCGAGAAAGATACGTATATATGTATTGTTTTGTTTCCTGTTTAGAAGATTTTGAGTTATGGTGTTGTTTTCAGATTGATTAGTTCAAGTATGCTGTGTTTTGAAATGAGATGCTGTGTGTGTGTGAAATAGAGAGAGAAAGTTTGTGATAGAGATTGACAGAGAGAAACACAACTTGAATTGCTTTAATTCATAGGCATTTCACTCTTCATTCTGGTAAATTCCCCACATTGATTCTTTGTTTTAAACTGAACCACAGGTATAGTTTCATTTTTGCCAAAGTCAAAACAGGTACACATTTAAAATGTAATGCTTTTAAAATACTAAAATGTATAAAATTAGAAGTGCCCACATATAAAAATACTTGAGATCAAGATTATCTTTAGTGAATATCATCTGTATGTCTATAAGTTCAATTGTGTTTCTTACAATCCCTGTCATATTACAACAGAGGCAATAAAAGCTTCAGTGAAATTGCAATGACTAAAAAAACAAAAACAAACAAACAAAAATTAGTCTGATATATCACCTAACCCCAGGGCAAATGGCCCACATCACAGTGTAACCCAATTCTCTGTACCCTCAAATAATCCCAAACAATAAAAAAACCTTTAAAAATATATAATTTTTTCCCAGGTAACTTTAATGAAACATCTACTACTTTTCCCCCAAGAGCCTGTAGAGAAACATTGATTCTTGATTTTATACCTCTTACACATACCTGGTGACTGTGTAGTAACACTTTTTATAATTGTGTATTTCTATATTCGTCACTCACACAAAACACCTTAAGGGCAGGAGCTTTTCACCTCTTTAATCCCATGAACATACAGTGCTCATATCAACAAACTCACAAGCCATCTGATGGAATTGGAAAAAGAAGAACAATTTAAGCCTAAACCTAGAAGAAGAAAAGAAATATCTAAAATTAAATCAGAGATCAATGAAATTGAAAACAAAAAAATCATTCAGAAAATTAATGAAACAAGGAGTTGGTTTTTTGAAAAAATAAATAAAATAGATAAGGCTTTGGCCAGACTAACTAGAAATAAAAAGGTAAAATCTCTAGTAATCTCAAAGGGGAAATGACAAAGGGGAAATAACAACTGATGCCACAGAAATACAAGAGATTATCTCTGAATACTACCAGAAACTTTATGACCAGAAATTTGACAATGTGAAGGAAATGGATCAATATTTAGAATCACACCCTCTCCCTAGACTTAGCACAGATGAAATAGATCTCCTGAACAGACCAATTTCAAGCACTGAGATCAAAGAAACAATCAAAAATATCCCAACAAAAAAAATGCCCTGGTCCGGATGGCTTCACACCAGAATTTTATCAAACCTTCAAAGAAGAGCTTATTCCTATACTGCAGAAATTATTCCAAAAAATTGGGGAGGAAGGAATCTTCCCCAATACGTTCTATAAAGCAAATATCACCCTGATACCAAAACCAGGAAAAGACCCAACTAAAAAGGAGAATTTCAGACCAATTTCGTTAATGAATATAGATGCAAAAAATCTCAATAAAATCTTGGCCAATAGATTACAGCTTATCATCAAAAAAATCATACATCATGATCAAGTAGGATTTATCCCAGGAATAACGTTTAATATTGACAAGTCCATAAATATTAATCACCATATCAACAGAAGCAAAACCAAATATTATATGATCCTCTCAAATAGATGCAGAAAAAGGATTCAATAAAGTCCAGCATCCTTTACTAATTAGAACATTGAGGAGTATAGGCACATTTTTTAAACTGATTGAAGATATGTATGAAAAACCAACAGCTAAATTTTACTGAATGGAGTAAAACTCAAAGCTTTTCCTCTTAGAACGAGAACCAGACAAGGTTGTCCTCTGTCACCATTACTATTCAACATAGTGCTGGAAGTTCTAGCCAATACAATTAGGTAAGACAAAAGAATAAAGGACATCCAAATGGGTACAGAGGAGGTCAAACTATCCCTTTTTGCTGATGACATGATCTTATATTTAGAGAACCCCAAAGACTCAGCCACAAGATTCTTGGAAGTCATCAAAGAATACAGTAATGTCTCAGGTTATAAAATCAGTGTCCACAAGTCAGTTGCCTAGTATATGCCAACAACAGCCAAGATGAGAGGTTAACTAAGGACACAACTCCCTTCACCATAGCCCCAAAGAAAATGAAATACTTAGGAATATACCCTAACAAAACAGGTGAAAGACCTCTATAAAGAAAATTATGAAACCCTAAGAAAGGAAATAGCAGAGGACTTTAACGAATGAAAGAACATACCATGCTTATGGCCGGGAAGAATCAACATTATTAAAATGTCTGTACTTCCTAGAGCAATTTACCGATTCAACGCCATCCCTATTAAAATACCAACATCTTACTTTCAAGACTTGGAAAAAATGTTTCTGCGCTTTGTATGGAATCAGAAAAAACCTGGTATAGCTAAGGCAGTTCTTAGTAATAAAAATAAAACTGGGGGTATCACCATACCAGATTTTAGGCTATACTACAAGGCCATAGTGGTCAAGACAGCATGGTACTGGCACAAAAATAGATACATAGATACTTGGAATCGTATAGAAAACCTGGAAATGAAACCAACAACTTACAGGCACCTAATCTTTGATAAACCAAACAACAGTGTTCACTGGGGGAAAGACTCCTTATTCAATAAATGGTACTGGGAGAATTGGATATCCACCTGTAAAAGACTGAAACTGGATCCGCACCTTTCTCCACTCACAAAAATTGATTCAAGATGCATAAAGGACTTAAATTTCAGGCGTGAGACGATAAAATTCCTCAAAGAAAGAATTGGAAAAACACTGGAAGATATTGGCCTGGGGAAAGACTTTATGAGGAAGACTGCCATGGCAATCTCTCAATATTTTAAAAAGACCATAAATACCAATGGTGGTGGTAGTTGGTATTTATCAAGTAGTGACTAAGTTGTATTCAGTGCTCAGTCCTTTTACATAAATGTTACCATGGAATCCTCAGGCTGCGTGGGGTAAGGGCATTGCCATCAGTTCCATCCTACCAGTGAGGAAACTAAGGATCAGAGAGTGAAATTTAAAAACATCACAGCAGAGCCAGGGTTTGCGTTCCAAAGCATTTGTAATGCGCTTCCTTGGGCTTCAGCGGTGACCCCACTACTTTCTATGTATCCTAAGGAAGGTGAATTCATGTTTCCCATCCATAAAATGAGGATAGTAATACAGCCTAGTCCACAAGGCTGTAGCAGGATTCAATAAGACAACACGTGTGCCTTATCTCACTCCGTGCCACTCACATCGTCATAGACTCTCAGTAAACGTGAGCCACTGCTTTCATTGCTGTTGTTACAATAAGGTCTTTTGTGGCGGGTCCTGACTTGTTGCCTGCCCTCCTCCTGTCCTCCACACACTGCCCAGGCTTCTGTGCCTCTGCTGCTTCCTCCACTAGAGTGTCCCTTCCCACCTCCCATCCCTTCTTCACCTGACCCACTCTTGCTCACACTTCATTTTTTTTTCAGGTGAATTGAGGGTACAAAGAATTAAGTTACAATGTTTGCATTTGTAAGGTAAAGTCCCTCTTATAATTGTGTCCCACCCACAAGAGGTGTGCATTACACCCTAATAATGTGCCCATTAAGTGGGAACCCCCCAGCCCCCTCCCTAGTCCCCTCTCCCTGCTCCCTTGTTCCCCTGCCCCTCACCTTGAATCGATTTGAATTTTTCTCTTATGTGGGTGTATATTAGATCACTTACTGGATTCATGTTAGAATTGAATACATTGGATTCTTGCTTCTCCATTCTTGTGATGTTTTACTAAAAAGAATGTGTTCCACCTCCACCCAGGTTAATACGAAAGATGTAAAGTCTCCATCTTTTTAACGGCTGAATAGTATTCCATATATTTGTTAATGTAGATGGATTGTTTGCTCTTTTATGGTTGATATAGATGGCAGACTAGAGACAGCTTCTTACTTACACTTTAGAGGTGCTTTAAGCATCACCCCTTCCAGGAAGTCTTCCTTGACCTCATCTTTCTAGGTTAGATGCTTCTCCTTGAGTTCTGAAATCATCCCATGCTTCCCGCTCACCCTGTATTTACCAAAACTACAGCACTGTAACTTTCTAAACTCCCAGCCTGCCACCCCATTCGCCTGCGAGTTCTTAAGTCAGGGTCTGTGTTGTCTCTATCTGTGCTCAGCACCCCACCTGACAATAAATAGCTGGTGGACGAGTTTCCTGGTAACTGAAGGAAAAGTAGGTGACGCCCATGGCCACTCATCCTAGGCCTCTGTTGGAGGTTATTCCTTTTGGGTGGTGACGTAAGTGATATAAGTTAGGTAAACAGAGATATTCATCCAATTCATCTTCTTTGCACTATAGTTCTAGGTGCTGAGACCACCATAGTGTCAACAGATAAAATTACAATACATTTTAGATTAAAGATCGAATTGGCTCTTACTAGTGATTCTAGAATCAGACATCCCATTCTGTTTTACAGAGTGGGTGCTCTGAAGAGCTGAGCAGAGGAGTTTGGCTTTATAGAGGCAGAAAAAGGGCTGAAGAAAGCAGAAGTGGGGAACAAAAAGCAGACTGGTTATTTCAAGTTACTCTCCTTATAGGATCAAAACAGACCTTCCTCGGCCTGCCGGCTCAGGGTAAACTGGGGCCATTTTGAGTGACTGCTACATATCTGATTTTTTGGAAAACTGCCAAACTGTTTCAAAGGTCAATTTGATTATGTGGCACTTAGCACAAGTGACTCTGTTCTGGTTTGGTGCAGTCAGCTGGGCCTAGTGCAGGATCTCAGTCCAAAACAATGGTCTTCCATAAGTTTTGTTGAACAATAGTAAACAAGACAAAGTATCCTGCCCCACTGGTGGTTACAGTCTGGGATGAGTGGGAAGAGAACTAAAACAGCAGTAAGTTCTGGAATGAAAGCAGAGTGAGGTTAAGGGCAGGGAGTGATGGGGACAGGGTCCAGTTTAGGCGGGGCCATCAGGGCAGGCCTCTGTGGAGGTGGCCTGTAGGCTGAGACCCAAGACCAAATCATACACAAGTCACGGGGCGGAGCAACTGGGAAGGCCTTGGGCGGGAACGAGCCTGCATTTTCACAGGTGGGAAGAGGGTCCGTGTGCCCAGGACCAAATTTACTGGATGAGGCCAGAAGGGTTCTCTACCAGATCTGGGAAGACCTCTGAGGCCAAGAGACGGTGTCTGGATTTTGTTCTGCCCACAATAGGCAGCCGCGAAAGGGCTTTACACAAGGACGTGAGATGAGCTGACTTAATATTCTGGGTTTAGTCTGGCCTCGTGCAGAGGGCAAAGAAGAGGAGCGCCACCAGGCTACAGCAGCAGTCCAGTGACTGGCGCAGCTTGCAGCTGGGGAGGGCAGACAGTGGGTGGAGAGGGGATGTCCTGGAGAAGAGATGACAGCACTTACCGATGGAGGACGGGGAGGGAGGAGCACAGGCCAGGAGGAGTCCAGACTGAGGCCTTCATGGGACCGGAGCAGCAAGGGGATGGCGGGGCAGGTTCCTAGGCTGGGGGGGGTGGGGGAGGGGTGACTAGAGGAGAAACAGGCGTGAGGGGCAGAAGCGGGAGGAACCAGAAGCTGATGGAGGCCCGTGCGGTCAAGGAGCTGTCAGACTTCCGAGCCGAGAGCAGAAGTGGCCAGAAGCCTCCGCGGGCCTGAAGCTCAGCGGACAGATTGGAACTCCAAATCTGTAGAGGAATGACGTTTAAACCGGGAGCAGGACGGACAGGCTGGGCCAAGTGCACGCCGGAAGAGGGCAGGGGAAAGAGTGCGGCCTCAGAACCAGCCTGGGTGCACCCCAAAAGAGGAGCTTGAGAAGCAGCACGCGATTTGGGAGGTGCCTGCCTGGGAGAGGGGTGCTAGAAAGGCTGGAGGAAGTCAGAGGAGCGGGGGGGGGGGCTGAGTTTGGGGAACAAAGCCGTTCTGGACGTGCTTAGAAGTGTTTCGGGGGCACAGTGCAGTCAAAGGCGCCACCTCGGCTAGCTGAGAGGATGAGGGCTGGAAAGTCCCTGTGAAGGCACTTCTGAGTGGCCGGCGTGGGAAAGCAAGACCGTGAGCAGAGGAAGCGCCTCCCTGCAGGCTGGGGGAGTTGAGACGGGGCCTCATTGTCAGCTGAGTGGGGCTGGGGACCAGGGCACCAGTGGAAGGGAAGGTTGGCCGGAGAGAGGGGCCAGGTCACCCACTGAGACCTGGGCGGGGGGGAGGACATGGGCCAAGGCGACTGCACATAGAGGTGACAGGGAAGGTCTAGTCCCTCAGCTTCTCTTATCCGGGTGAAGAGTGTGAGGAAGATGTCAGCTCAACCATGGAGACTTGAGGGGAGAGAAGCCTGAAATGCTTCCATGGCCCGGGAACAACTCCTGAGGGGAGCGGAGGCGGCGCTCTGGGCTCCAGGAGAGCCCATGGTGATACCTGTGATCATGAAGTAAAAAGAGAGGGGTCTGTCCCTTGTCAGAGTAGAGTATTGACCAAGAACAAAGACAGTTCAGGGGACAGACCCTCCTGGCTCTGAGGGACGAGAGCCCGCCGCAGGCAGTACTGGGACGCAGAGCTCCCTCCCAGCAGCACCTCCTCCCCTCCCTTCACAGAACCGAGTTTTGTTCGGGGGTCCACACAGCTCAGGGGAGTGGTGGGAATGGGAGCTGAACCTCCCCACCCCCAGCGCCAGAGGAAGATGCTGATGTTCAAAGCCAACCGGCTCGCACGGTTCCCTGATGGTTATTAACTGGTTCAGGTGTGGGCCCAGGGCCCGGCGTGGAGCGGTGAGACAGGTGTAAAGACTCGAGTCCATGTTTCTCTCTCCTGCTAGAGGAGGAAAAGGAAACGTGAGGCCCACCTGCCAGCCCCAGTTACAAAATGCAGCAGATTCTGTGAAGAGTGGAGAGAAGGGAATCCTGTGGGACCCGGGACATTGTTAAACCCCTGAATAAACTGTTCTTGAAGGCTGTTTACCTCTAAACTTCCTGCCATTTGAAATGATAAATCTCCTTTTTAAATTTTTTTTTTTTTTTTTTTTTTTTGAGACAGTCTTACTCTTGACCCAAGCTAAAGTGACATGGGCTCAGCCTAGCTCACAGCAACCTCAAACTCCTGGGTTCAAGCGATCCTCCTGCCTCAGTCCCCCAAATGGCTGGGACTACAGGTACCTGCCACATGCCTGGTAAGTTTTTCTATTATTAGTAGAGCTGGTGTCTCGCTTTTGCTCAGGCTGGTCTCAAACTCCTAAGCTTAAGAGATTCTCTTGCTTTGGCTTCCCAGAGTGCCAGGATTACAGACATGAGAAAGGGGGTGGGGTGAAAAGCCAGTTTTAGTCAAGGTTTCTGTTACTTGCAACAAAATCATCCTAATGGACACGCTTATTCTTGCAATTTATTAGAAGTCCTCCAAACCGGCCTAATGCTTGATGTCCTGTGGCTTAAACAGACTGCCCAGCAGCAGAGAGAACGCTTGCAGCCTGGGAGGCAGGACTCCAGGCCTGGGGATGAACACAGTTTATGTTTACCTAGAGACAGATGTGTTTGTTCACAAACTGGTTTTGCCAGTTGTATTTGTCTTTGTAATTATGTAAACCAGAAAAATATATGAGTGTGGCAAGAAACTGCTGTGGTCTAAAATCCAAACTGAACGTTTTCAATAAACAGTAAAGTCAAGTAGATTAAAAAGCAAAACTACAAAAACCAAATCTTGGACTTTGGTGTGGGTGAAACAAGTATACAATTGGAAAATTTTATTAAATCTAGAAGAATTCTGAGCTCAGGTTGTTTCCCAGCTGTCCTTGAGTTCTGGCTCTACAATTTGACAGGAAGCCATTGACCTTGAGTCAACTTTTCCTTTTTAAACGTCCACACGCAACTCCAGGTAGGTGTCATGTACTTTAAACAGAACTTGTCCCTTCAAAATAATGTATGTTTTCCTTAATAAAATATTCAAACTGCCTTCCATTTTTAATATTTCCCTTCAATTAACTAACCACTTTAACTGGTCACCCAACCAGCTGCTAGCTGATGGCTTCCAAGATGTACCCTGTGTCCCCTTCAGCTCTTCTCCCACCCAGTCTACATACTGCCCTGAAACCCTCTCCTTTCTCCTCCTGTCAGCACAGCAGCAGCAAAAATCAGTTTTTACAAAATTTTAATTACAATAGCAAGAGTATCTCTCATTTTAATAGAAGTTTGGAGGCACCCACCCTAAAGTGTTCTACACTGAAGAAACTATGGGTTTAAAAACATCTTTTAAATCCAAGAACAAAGAATATTTTGTCTTTTATGCGAATTTACTTTACAAAGCACTCTTAGGTCTATTGTATCAATGGTGCTCCATAACCACCTGTGATGAAATCATTCCCACTTGTAGGTGAGGAAACAAAGATGGAGAGAGGGGAGCCCTTTGGCCTCAGATGACAAAGCTAGTAAGGCACCACCTGTAATCCCAGCACTCTGGGAGGTGGAGGCAGGTGGACTGCCCGAGCGAGACCCCATCTCTAAGAAGAGCCAGACACTGTGGGGGTGCCTGTAGTCCCAGCTACTCAGGAGGCTAAAGCAAGAGGATCGCTTGTGCCCAAGAGTTTGAGGATGCTGTGAGCCACGGTACTCTACCCAGGGCAACAAAGTGAGACTGTCTCAAATCAACAACAACAGCAATAACAACAATCTTGCCAGGTAGGGACACATCGATAAGATAAGGAAACCCAGAGGGCTGAGTCAGGCCCCAACACACCTGCCCCAGGGTGGCCCCGTGATATCAGGGCTCCCAAAGGGAGAACACGGCTGTCAGCTGGGGAGAGAGAAATGGCCAAACTCTGCCTCTCGTCTGGGAGAGGTTGAGGCAAGCTGGAAAGGTGGCTGGAAAGCTGGTGAGTCACCAGGAAGCTTGGCCAGACTTAGTACTGGGAAATTGGCATTGGTAAAACCGTCAAAATATCACTGCAGCCTCTCACTCTGACCACCTGGATTGCTTTTAGCACCAGCAGAGTATGAGCAAAGTTGCACTCCAGCAAGGGCTGAGGAGTAAGCCAGAGAGTTGTTATTGGGATGTTTTTATTTTTCACATAAACTTCTCACACCCCAAATCCAGGACTGTGAATAGATGAGGCAAAGGTCCAAAAGGAAGTCTGATCATGTATATTTTCACCAGGAGTAAATTAGTGGTTCTCAACTGGTTGTTGCAAGGTAGGGGTTTGGGAAGGTGCTATGGGCAAATAACGGAGAGAAGCCGCTAAACATCCTGCAATGCATGGGACAATCCCCTTCAATAAGAACTTATGTGGCTCCACATGTGCATAATGCTGAAGCTGAGAAGCCCTGATGTAAAGAAAGCTGAGCTGCATACAAACATGACCTTAGATGCACAGCAAATTCCCCAGCTTTCAGAGAAATAGTGAAGTAAGTCAAAGGGCACTGAGGCAGAGGTTGTAAGACCTGATTCTTAGTCCTACCTGGATAACCAGTTTGGATCTTGGAGTTTGGAGTCTCTTTTCTCAACTGGTTGTTGCCAGGTGGGGAGTGTGGGAGGGTGCTAGTGACAAATATCTGGCACTTCTGGATCTCTTTTTCTTCCTAGAAAAAGCCCTGAGATGGAACCAGACCCTTCCTGGGGTTGGCTGGTGGCCCACAGAAAACAACAGGGCTACTCCACCCTTTCAGAAGGCTCTTAAGATATGGTTAACCCAAGCATCTCGTAGGGCTTGTGTACCATCTTTTGTTTTAGTAGAGCCTCTGCACTTTTTCCTTCCAGTTATAAAGGTAATCCATATCATGGTAGAAACTTAAGAAAATATACACAAAGGGAAGAAACAGAAATATCCTACAATCTCACCTCTTAGAAAGGAGCTTTATTTTAGAAATCTCCAGAAGCTGAGCTCCACTATTTTGAAAATGAAGAGGAAGGAGAGAAGATGGGCCTCACAGCACTTCTCCTTTTCTGGTTGTTGCTGGTGTTTTCTTTTCCACTTTCTTAATAAAAGGGAGCATTTGTTGTGCACCTAATAATAAAAGGGAGTTTTACCAAGAAGTTAGAAGTGAGCTCAAATACAGTGGAACCTCTGTAAGTTGACCGCTCAAGGGACTGCAACAAACTGGTCAATGTATGGAGGTGGTCAACATAAGGAAGTAGATCTACTATACTGATATGTACCTGGTGCATGTTCGGTCTGTGAAAATTAGGTCAATTTCAGGAAGTGTTCCATGTAGGGAGGTGGTCAATGATGGAGGTCCTACTGAGGTTTTCACTCTGGCTATCTGACTTTGCATTAGTGTCTTAAAACGTTTAATTGTGATAAAATACAAATAACATAAAACTTACCACCATAACCATTTTTAAGTGTACGGCTCAGTGGTGTTTACTACATTCGTGTGGTTGTGCAATCTCCAGAATGTTTTCGTCTTACAAAATTGAAACATTGGACAATAGCTCCTCGATTTCCTCCTTGCCATCCCAGCCCCTGAACACCGCCATTCTGTCTTGGGTTTTATGAATTTGACTACGCTAGATGCTCATATGAGTGGAATTATGCAGTATTTGTGTTTTTACGACTGGCTTACTTCACTTGGAATAACGCCTTCAAGGCTCATCCATGGCGTAGCTTCTGTCAGAACTTCCTTACTTGTAATGTGAATAGCATTTCCTTGTGCACGTGTACTCCACATTTTGTTTACCATTCATCTGCTGACAGGCACTTGGGCTGCTGTGAGTAATGCTGCCATGAACATTTGAAGATTTCTCTTTAAAGCTCTGCTTTTGGTGTCTTAATCTCTTGAGTCTCCTTTTATTTTGGTTGTAACGTGGGAAAACATGCCTCATCCACTTCCCAGGGAGAGTGCTGGGTAGACAGTGGAGACCCACCATTCCCACCAGAGCAGGTGTAGGGACTGGCTGGGGAGAACTGGCCCACACTGGAAATGCCAGGTAGGACTGAGGAGGCCTGAGGGTTACAGGGAGACTGAGGCCTGCATCAGCTCTTGCCTGAGTACGTGTCCTCACCCACCCATCAGTCCCTCAGTCTGGCCCCCCCAGCCTTCCTCCTTATAAAGCTCTTTATAAAGCTCTTCTCCTCTCGTTCTGCCTTAAAAAAAATGCCTATCATATTTCAAGACCCCCTTAACCAAGTGTCCTTACCCGAGACATGCATTTTGTTTCACACATTGTGAAGAAAAGTAATTCCTGTGTAACAGGAAGTCAGTTTATCTCAGCACTTAATCATTCCTCTACTATAAGTGATGAAGCTTTGGCAAACAACTCTTTTGGAACTATAGGGCTATAACTTTGACTTCAGGAGGCTAAATCCAATCCTTATGGGTTCCCGAACACATTTGTCTTTTTGAGTTGCTCTATACATTCCTGCAGAACTCAATCTGCTCCTAGAAGACTGAAGTCAGTAATGTTTCCCAGCCCTGAACGTCCACAGGTCTTTGACCCCCCTCTTCACTGTGATGCTGTCCATGCAGAAGCATTTGCCAGTTTACAGACCATTTTCACAGACACTGTCCTATCTGACTCACAATCCTCTGAGGTGGGCAAATGGGAAGAAGGCACTTAGTACACAGCCAGGAGGTAGCAGAGACCAAACTGAACATGTCTTCTGTCTTCTGTTCCTGTGGCCCTTCTATCCTAGCAGGTGGGGTGGCAATAGGGGTGATAAGCTGGGAGACACCAAGGCCACCTCCAGGAGCTCCCAGCTTAAGGAGACTGAGGGGCTTGGAATGGTTCAAAAATTTTAGTTAATTCCAGTTTAAACTCTAGACAAAACAAAGACACAGTGGCTCAATGCCTGTAGCACAGTGGTTAGGGCACTGGGCACATGCACCAGGGCTAGAGGATTCGAACCTGGCCCAGGCCTGCTAAACAACAATGATAACAACAACAACAACAATAAAAATAGTCTGGCGTTGTGGTGGGTGCCTGTAGTCCCAGCTACTTGGGAGGCTGAGGCAAGACAATTGCCTAACCCCAAGAGTTCAAGGTTGCTATGAGCTGTGACACCACAGCACCCTACCAAGGGTGACACAGTGAGACTCTTGTCTCAAAAACAAACAACAGGCTCGGTGCCTGTGGCTCAATGGGCTAAGGCGCCAGCCACGTACACCTGAGCTGGCGGGTTCGAATCCAGCCTGGGACCCGCCAAACAACAATGACGGCTGCAACCAAAAAATGGCTAGACGTGGTGGCAGGCGCCTGTAGTCCCAGCTACTTGGGAGGCGGATGCAAGAGACTCGCTTGAGCCCAAGAATTGGAGGTTGCTGTGAGCTGTGATGCCACAGCACTCTATCCAGGTGACAGCTTGAGGCTCTGTCTCAAAACAACAACAACAACAACAACAACAAAAAACCCAAAGACACAGACATAGAAAAAAATGCTTGTGTATGCTGTTCTGCAGAGAGCAGGTCTATGCAAACTGAGAAAGCCGATAAATTCAGTTCTCAGGAAAAAAAAATTAATAGGGTCTTATGAACAGAAGCAATGTCACCAGTGTCCATGAGATGGTGGATCTCCAGGATGCACTCCAGAAAGCATTCTTTGTGTGAAAGTTTGTCAGTCGAGTTCACCAACTCATCCTAGTGCTATAGACCTCATTGCTGAATATCGTTATGATCACCTTCAAAGTATTCCCCTTGGGAAGCTATGCACCTAGTCTCCTCTTTAAAGCAATTTTGGAACTCTTTTTCTGGCATAATGAATGCCATTCAGCAAGAGACCAGCACATGTCAACATAAACACAGTTGTGAGACACTGATATGCCAAGGTTATGAAACCTTGCTGAATTGTTTGTACAGTGCTGCCAATGTGAGCACAGGATGGCAAGTTTGCAAACTTAATTGTCAGGCCCTGTACAAGCTTTAAAATAAGCATTCAGGGTAAAACCTGTGCAACTGTTTTCACATATTCCAACTCCCTTGTTAAAACTTGTGGCCACTTGGCTTGGCATCTGTGGCTCAAGTGGCTAAGGCGCCAGCCACGTACACCTGAGTTGGCCGGTTCGAATCCAGCCGGGGGCCCGCCAAACAACAATGACGGCTGCAACCAAAAAATGGCCAGGCATTGTGGCGGGCACCTGTAGTCCCAGCTACTTGGGAGGCGGAGGCAGAAGACTCGCTTGAGCCCAGGAATTGAGGTTGCTGTGAGCTGTGATGCCACAGCTCTCTATCCAGGGTGACAGCTTGAGGCTCTGTCTCAAAAAAAAAACTTGTGGCCACTGGAGAACTTAGACAAGCATCTTTATAAGTGGTTACCTATACTATGGGCATCATTTAAAGAACTTGCAGAACGCTGAGGTACATGGCGGTCTAACATCAGTTATCACGTTGGTTTTGTTTCAAGATGGCTTCACTCTGGTCATAGACCATCTGTAAGCTATTCCCCTACAGATGCATATGTGTTCATGAGGAGAGCAGGAAGCAACCACACTTAAAATATGAGAAAAAGTTAAGAACAAGCAATGCCTGATTGATTACAGACTGTGCTGTCAGGTGTATCTTAGAGTGAGTTAAATTACTAGGTGGCCCTACTTTTAAACAATCTCTTACAGACTTATAATCATTTATAATCTAGACTTTGGAAACATGCTTAAACCATTAACAAAGGAGAAAGTTCCTTCTTGCTTAAAATGATGCATTGACTCTTTAGAAAAACTTCACTACCCAAATGCAGCTTACAGTATGGCCGTTAGGAAGAGTTCATGCTGTGTGGAAAAATATAATTGTGGAAGCTCTGAAGATGTGACTTTTTCAAATCCCTCTGGAATTAAAGGATGTAAAAAAACAAAAGAAGAAGAAGATTTAGCTACATCACTAAGAGGGCTGCTGCTGTTTGTTTCGATTTTGCTCCATTCATTACAACTAACTACCTGCATGTAAATAAATAGTAGCATAATCAAGCCTTTGTGCCTCTGTGATACTTTATTAAAATAATTGCTTCTTAACTGAGTATGTCCTTAGATCCCTCTCCTGTAGCTTTTACCCAGAAGCAGTGAACTGTTTGTGATTTCATAGAGCATGGGAGCATCAATTTCCTTAATTGCGCCCATACAATAGCAAGACTAGCACTCTTGCAAAAGGGTGACATTTTTGTCTTCATACTAAGCCACTGACCAGATTAAAGGAAAATAAATTCCACAAGTTTTCCTTGAGTAGGACTGACAAAGTATTTTCTTTTGTAGATTTCCTCTGTCCTCTTAGGTTTGTTGCCTGGAGCCCTGCAAATTACTCTGACCAAAGTCAAGTTAACAGGAGAAAAGACAAACATATTTAATTTTACATTAATTTTTATACACCCTGGGTACTTTCCTAGAAAAGACTGAAGGAAGCAGATAGGCCTGAGAGCTTATAAACATGTATCACTTTTAACAAAGAACTACATTTTAGGGAGATATCTCAAGACAAAGGAAAAGGGTTTGGGGCTTCCGAAGGTGGCAAATTATGGGAAGGTAAATATATAAAGAAACTAATGGGAGGTGAAGGCTACCCTAGTAACATTTGTTTGTGTGGGGCCATCTTAGTGCCAACTTTTCATCTTCTTCATTACCTTAAACTTCCCCAGGAGAAGGCATTTATTGCAGCCTTTATGTATCAGGAGTTTCTGCTTTTAGTCAGATAAGGGAAGCTCCAAGAAGACTTCTTTCTGCATCTGTCGAATCTCAAATGTCTTTAGCTCAAAATATCTTTACACCCAAATGGCATATTTTGGGTTGGCATATTATGATTCCCTTCACTATCTTATGTAGATCTTCAGCTGATTAGTTTATTTTCCCATTAGATCCATAATTTGTAACTGTTCAGATGAAGTTAAATATTCTAAATTATCTACATTTTTGTGTGTAAGGAACTTAGGCGCTAGAGAGTGCTATAAAATTGGCAATAGATGTGCTTGTAATGACTAAGGTTAACCACTGCATCCAGGTCACAGAGGAAAATCTGGTGATGTCTGGAGAACTTTTGGGTGGTCCCACTGGGCCCAGGACCACGCTACTGCACCACGTTACTGCAGAGGCCAAGGGTGCTTCCAAATATCCTAGAATGCAAGGGGCAGCCTCCCACAACAAAGGGTTATCCAGACTCGGTTTGCCCAGGTTGCCATAACAGAGTACCACAGAGTGGGCAGCTTAAACAACAAAAATGCATTGTCTCATAGTTCTGAAAACTAGAAGTTCAAGAACAAGGCAGTGTCGGCTCTGTTTGAGGGCTGTGAGGGAAGGATCTGTTCCAGGATTCTCTCTCCTTGGCTTTAGGTGACTGTTTTCTTCCTGTGTCTCTTCTATCACCTTCCCTCAAGGCAGATTTTTGTATAGAAATTTCCCCTTTTTATAAGGACCCACCCTAATGACATCAGTTGAATTTGATTCTCTGTACAGACCCTATCTCTGAATAAGGTTGCATTCTGAGATACTGAGGATTAGAAACAGAGCACATGAATTTTGAAGGAGATTCAATTCAAATCATAACACAGGCCAGATACAGTGGCCTATGCCTATAGTCCCAGCACTCTGGGAGACTGAGGTGGGTGGGTCGCTTGAGCTCAGAAATTTGAGACCAGCATGAGCAAGAACAAGAGCAAGACCCCTCTACCAAAAATAGAAAAAAATCCCAGCATGGTGGTGGACGCCTATACTTGCAGCTACTGGAAAGGCTGAGGCAAGAGGATCGCTTGAGCACAGCAGTTTGAGGTTGCTATGACCTGTGACACCACGGCATTCTACCGAGGACGACACAGTGAGACTCTGTCTCAAGATATGTAAACAAACAAACAAACAAATAAATAACACAGCCTAAAATATCAATAGTGCTGAGCTGAGATGCTCCGGTTGAAGTGGTTGCTGGACTTCCCAGCCTTCTTTTCCACTTTCTGTTTCTCCTTTGCTTTAATCTTTGGAACATTTTTTCTAGCATTCACCTAGAAAAAAGATGGGAAGTTTCATTTATCATCAGTACATAATCACTATGCCTTTAAGGGTAGATACCTAGAGATTAGGTAGAAATTTCACTTTCATCCGCCATCTACACCAAATAGACCATACCTTTATTTTTTCAAACATTTTCTTTTGTCTCTTATTTCCTATCATGTCACCCCACCCCAAACTGGCTTTTGCTTTAAAGCAACTTGCCAGATATTATGCCCAAGGGATGTGGCCATCCATGTCCCTATCTAAAAAGATTATAGTAGATAGCTTCTCTAAGTTACGGTGACCTGAAATGCCTTAGCAGTAGAGTCAGATCAAAACATGGACTTTCACGTTGGTCACAGTCGGATCAGTTTCCACTCTGTCCTGATTGCTTGTTATTATAGGAAAGCTAAGGTGACTCTCTAAATCACCCCAAGTTTTCTTACTAGTAAAAGAAGAGATGACAAGAATATCTGCACTACACACAGAGCTGGAGAGAGGATTATGAAATAATGAATGTGGTTACGTTAGTTTAATGGTGGGCCCAATGGATGTGGCCACTACACATGAGCAGTTGGTGTTATTACTAATGGCAAGGTGGAAATGACTGCTGGAATTCATTCCTTCACCTCAGTCACACTGACCAAGCATCTACAGTGTCCTTGGTTCTGGGGGTACAAATGTGATGAGATCCACTATGGAGATACATCTGTGGGCACAGGAAGAAAGGAGTTATAGAAACAGCCTTTGGGGAGCTGGGCACAGTGGCTCACACCTGTAATTCTTGTACTCTGGGAGGCTGAGGCGGGTGGATTGTTTGAGCTCACAGGTTGGAGACCAGCCTGAGCCAGAGTGAGACCTCGTCTCTAAAAATAGCCAGGCATTCTTGAGGGTGCCTGTAGTCCTAGCTACTGGGGAAACTGAGGCAAGAGAATCACCTAAGTCCAAGAGTTTGAGTTTGCTGTGAGCTATGACACCATAGCACTCTACCAAGGGCGACAAAGTGAGACTCTGTCTCAAAAAAAAATAAAGAAGAAGAAGAAGAAATGTCCTTTGGGAAAATTTCCAGGAAATATTTATGGAAACCTGAAGTCATCCTTTTGATTTATCTAAATATGACTCAGATGTACATCAGCAGCTTTTTCAGCTACTATTATGATGAAATAATTCATCATCATTCTCCATTGATCAAGAATCAATACAGTGTTTTCAAATATTAAAAGAAAACAATGCAGAAGAGAAAAGAACAAAATTTTAAGAGTTGAACAATTTGTTTCTGCAAAAAGAAATGGGAAAACAAGAAGCAATGATAAATTATTTCAAAATATTCATGGATGAACGAAGCAATTAAAAATTTTTTCAATGTGTTTATCGCAGCAAAGAAGGGCAGTCTGGAAAACCTCATTCATGTTACAAATACAGTAGGAGTGAAAAATATAGGAACAGTTATTTCCAATAATGGTACTTTTATTTTTATTTTATTTTATTTTATTTTTTGAGACAGAGCCTCAAGCTGTCACCCTGGATAGAGTGCGGTGGCATCACAGCTCACAGCAACCTCCAATTCCTGGGCTCAAGCGAGTCTCCTGCCTCTGCCTCCCAAGTAGCTGGGACTACAGGCGCCCACCACAACGCCCGGCCATTTTTTGGTTGCAGCTGTCATTGTTGTTTGGCGGGCCAGGGCTGGATTCGAACCCGCCAGCTCAGGTGTATGTGGCTGGCACCTTAGCCCGTTGAGCCACAGGCGCCGAGCCAACATCCACTTTCTTATACTAAGATATATACATTTATTGTATGTGTGTGTATACATATATATATATACACACACATATTGTATGTGTGTGTATACATATATATGTATACACACACATACATACTGTATATATATTTGGGAGAAAGTATGTCAAAAATAAGTAAATAAACCTTTAAAGAATATAACATCCACTTTCCTTTTAACCTTTAGTTCATTTTATTTAAGGGAAATAAAATTTTCAGCATAATTTTTAATGAGTAAGACATTAGATTTCTAACAGCTTTTATTTAAAAAACTTACTATGTTACATTAAAAAGACCTTACTAAAACATTTAAATAATCCAGGATTGCATGAACAATATCCTAAGAAATATTTTAGAATTTCAAGTATGGTTTATGAACAAAACCAAAAGGGAAAAAAATGCTCTCCATTTCAACAATAGGAATATTCTACAAATTTGCCTCCAAGTCTGGGAAGAAAACTTTAAAAGGAGATCACAAGCCAATGTCCTTTTAAAGAGATCTGAGATCAACCTAAATTGTAGTTTTATGAACAAATCTAGAGATACCCACCTCCATCTACACATACTATGACTCAAGTCTTCTGATGCCAGAGTCCAGGCTCTCAAACAGTGTACTATACTACCCTCCACTGAGTTATAGCACAGAGAAGGCTGTTCTTTTTTCCCCCAACCAGCTCTAACCAGCTCACACAACTAAAAGATCCACAAAATACAATGACATTCAAGTGGAACTAGTTAGTCCTTAAACAGGAATACCTCTGTGTGCTGTGAAAATTATTAAAGATAATTAAATTATTTTTGAAATAAGTTCAAAGCACATTAAGTATATTCTTTACTTTTACTCTTTTTTTGATCAACACAACGTAAATGTGCTGCAGAAGTTTAACTACAGGTTCAAGTGTGCTGTGAGATTTAAAAACAGGTTGAAAAACACTGGTTTAGACAAACACTGACTTTTGATTTCCCAAACAATATAATGGAGAATACTAATGCTATTTCACCATGGACAGAGATTAATGTTAAATTAATGTTATTAATTAATTAATATTTTATCATTAATCTGTAATCTCTGCTCCAAGAGCAGTATACTAAAGAGGGCTAGAATTATCTTCTGGGAAAAGCTTAGAAATTTTTTACAAGGGCTCAGCCACAGACTGATACCCCTCTACAGTCTGCCCACCCTACCTGACACTGATCATTAGAATTATCAGTGCCAGTCATAAGCCCAAGACCAATTTGTTCAAATTTCTCATTTTTTTGTTTTTTTTTCTATTTTTTATTAGATCATAGCTGTGTACATTAGTGCAATCATGACTGTTTACATTAGTGCAAGCCTGTACAGTGTGTGGGTTTCATATACAATCTGAAATATTTTCATTCAACTGTTTGACATAACCTTCATGGGATTTTATTGTGTGAAAACATTTGTGTTCTGCATTTAGTAGGTTTCACCTGACCCTTCTAAGATGCATCTTAAGTGTGATCCCACCATTTACCCTCTCTCCACCCACCATCCCCCTCCCCTTTTCTCCCTTACCCCTTTCCCCATCTTCTTGTGCTATAATTGGGTTATAGCCTTCATATGAAAGCTATAAATTAGCTTCTTGGTAGGGCTGTATATATTGGATACTTTTTCTTCCATTCTTGAGATATTTTGCTAAGAAGAATGTGTTCCAGCTCCATCCATGTAAATATGAAAGAGGTAAAGTCACCATCTTTCTTTAAGGCTGCATAATATTCCATGGCATAAATGTACCACAATTTATTAATCCATTCGTGAATCGATGGGCACTTGGGTTAGCAATTATGAATTGGGCTGCAATAAACAATCTGGTACATATATCTTTGTTGTAATGTGATTTTTGGTCTTCTGGGTATTTGCCAAGTAAAGGAATTATAGGATCAAATGGCATTTTGGACAAAAGGTTGAAAGCACTGTAGGATATATCTAAATGTTGCTTGGGTCGTGCATTTGACAGAGAATAAATAGTGAGTAAGTATAACCTTTTAATCAGATTCTTTGAGTATCCTCAAATTTCTGTCTCACTACAATTAAACAAAGACCTAACCCAAAGAAGGGAGGCACTCCCAAGTCTGGCAAACCACAGCTACAAAAGAGGATGAAAACTTGTGAGTTTACATGCTAGGTACTCTGTTGGGAACTTTACTTACATTATACATTTAACCTTCAAATTCATTCTGTTAGATCAATATTATTATTCTGAAACTTAGACAAATTAACTAACTTATTGAATGAATAAATGACTAAGTTTTAAAATTCCTCTCTCCCCATTTCAATCTAATTAGATCTAGATATTTCTGATTCTTTTCTCCCCAACATATTTTACACATTTTTAGATCACATTCAACATCCTCAAATCAGTTTTCCTCTCTTACATTTCTATCCACTTCATATAATAAAACCAATCTTCAAAGCCATTTGTATCATGTTACTCTCCTATTACACATATTCAGAGTGTATTTGAGCTGAAGGTAATTCAGAAGTCAACAATTCCAATCTTCTCACTTTACAGATAAAGAAAACCAGGACCAAAGTGTTAATTTTCCTTGTCCTTTCTTACCTCTGTGCCTAAACTCACTCAACTAAAAAGTCTGCACGTAGGTAAACATTCAAGTGAAGCAAAGGAACTATTTGGTCTTAAGTGAGACAAGCCTTTTTTACAAAGAAAATAGAAATTTATAATTCTACCAATTCATCCTTCAACCAAACTCATATCTGATTATTCCTTCAAACTGGGGGAAGTGGGAGGAGTGGAGTCTAGCAACAAAAATCTCCTTATCATTTTCTACCTCTTACTTATTGGGACCTTCCTATTTTTCTTGCTTTCTACTCTCTACTTCCTATTTCTAAATCCCAGTTAATACCTGACCTCTCAAAATAGACAAAATAAATATAGATCACAATGGAAATATAATAATGCTTTTTGAAAGCAGTAGCTCCAAGTTTACTAAGAAAGTAACAATCAGAAATTAGGTTATTCAATTTGAACAAGTACACTGCCAATATTGTAAAGATACAGCACCATAAAAAAAAAACTCACTGAGACTGCTAAATGACTACAACTCCAAGCAATAAAAGGATTTCATACAAAAAAAAGACCATATAGGAAAGTAGCACATGTATATT